>PVIH01026971.1:0-17808 GCA_004025045.1 Sigmodon hispidus | reverse complement strand
ATGGACATATACCACACAAAACATTGAGCCAGAGACTACTGCTGTGCAGCCTCTTAGAAGACTTCTAAGACTGCTGACATCCCTGACATGAACTTTCAGAAGATGTGTATACTAGACTGTAATCTAGAGTATGGTGCTGACGGATGAAGGAGTGTCTTTACCTTCCTACAACTATCAAGGTATCGGTCAACCTTCAGCTTCTGCCCAATAGGGATGTAGATATATGACCAAGAGTGACTGAGGTGGTTCCATTCTTTCTAAGAGTGCTCCCTTTTCATTCTCCTAAGACACAGGGTCCTGGACCTCTCACCTGCTCCCAATGTGACAGAAGAAATTATTCTTCTGCCCAATGGGAAATTGGATATCCCCATTATGTCCAAAGAATTCTGAGGGTATTCTCTCTTACTGAATTTGCATTTAGACTTTTCCCCTCTCCCTAAGTATATCTCAGGTATTTGTCTTCTGACCAAAAGGTTCTGATATGTCTGCTCCAATAGACAGCTACAGTGCCCTTATATCCAAAAGGATCTCAGATCTAATATGCCTCTGTGGCAGTGTTCTCTATAGGTCCATGTAATTGGTTCTCAGATAATTCCATTGTGACCAAAAGAGTACAGTCTTGGGCCTCTCATTTACCAGGGGCCTCATATCTTTACATTTCATCCAAGTTGTCTTCAAATATGCCTTTCTGTCCAAGGACAGACCAACCAGGTTACAAGCCCAAATTTCAAGGTTAGCAAGTAGAGTCTAGAAACAAAGGTCACTGCTTTAAGGTAGAAATAAATATAATATATTCTCCATCATTCACATCTCTACCTGAGCAGTTGAACATATGTCTGTGAAGAAGAACCCACTTGAGACTACCATGCAGATTTTTGAATAAATTATTAGGCTGCTTCCTGACTGGACATACAATTGCTGCACTGGAAAGATGTTGACATCTCCAATGAAGAGCTGGAAGCTGATTAAGCCGCACCTGCAATGTGTTCCACTGCATGAGGTGGGCTAGGACCTTGAACTCATGTCAAGGAGTGTGTATGCAGATTTCCAACTCTACACAACCCAGCATGCTAGTCTATCTTTATAATGAGGCCTCATCTTTCCACTGTCTGTACAAGAGACCCTCAAACATTTTCCCTCTGAACCTGGGGGGCCTTGTATTTTCTCCAGGACTGTTGTGTTCTCATTTTTTTTCCACATGACCATTATCAGATCCATTGATTCCTCATTGTACATCTCTGATTACTGTTTAGATGCACTCTAGGTATAAATATGAGGCCTTAAGTAGAGTTCACATTGACCAAGGATGTCTCACACATATTGTTTCTAACAAATGGAGTAATTAAACTCCACTTCTGTCCAACAGAACTTCAAACCTTCCTTTCCTGGTATGGAATGCATCTATTAAACAGCCACATCCAAATGGCCTCTGGTCTTACCTTCTGAATAAGCAAGTGTCTGACTTTCCTATTCTGTTTAAAGAGATATCACATTTACATAAAGTGGACAAAGATACCTTGGGTATTCTCCTGCTCATTACTATGACAATTCTCCTTTCAGGTCTCAGAGCTTAAGAGTAGCAAGGGGAGGCTTATATATCAGTGATCAGTCTCCAGGGCATTCTTTAGAACATCAGAAATGGAGTGATCCCAATTTTAATGACCTGGATACCTGAACACCAACCTGTGAGACTGACAAAGCCACATAAACCAGCCATGCTCTTGCAACAGTTTACAGATGACTGCATATCCTCCTGAAGATGCCACAGATGATATGGCTACTTTGTTGTTATTGTCTTGACTGTTGTTGGCCTCTTCTGTCTGGTTTTGTTTTAAGTTTCCAAGAGGACATCTAGATATTTTCTTGTTATGCTAATCATCAACTGACATTGAAATCCAGCAAGAAATACTTAAATGCTTCCCATATTGGACTCTATTTTGCAATCACAATGTGTGCATATCTTTCTTCACTTCTTTCAAAGATATACAGCTATGTAATTCTGTCTTGCATATGTGATCATTTTAAACAATATCAAGATGAACATATATTTTTTCGTACAAAACTATTTTTTGTTCTGTGTTGATTTTTTTTCTACCTAATGACAATTTCTCTTTTTTATGGGATAACCTTTTTTGATTCTTGGTTTTATAAAATTTAGTCCTTTTTTCCCATGTATTCCATTGCTCTCCCTCCTTTTCCCTTCTGATCCCTTGCTGTCTGGGGATCAACCTCCCTCCTCTTCATCCCCCATTCTTTTCCTCAAAATGGCAAGAAGTTCCAAGGTGTCTCAACTCAGCATCCATTCCAGGTCCAATTTCCTGATCCTAATGTCATGACTGAGGTAGGTGTTCCTCTGGAGAGAATGAGCTTCAAAGTGCCAGTCCACACACAGAAACACAGTCTGATCCCTCCCCTCCAGGCTCCACATAACTACCCATGTCAGTGAACAGTTGCCTATCCTTGAAGGGCCTAGTTCCTTTCCCTGATGGTTCCCTACTGGCAGTTGTTGATTCAGTGAGCTCCCCAGAACTCCAGCCAGATATCACTGTGGGAATTTTCATCATAAGCCAATTGTGTTGCTCATACGTACTGTCATCCCCTGCTCTCAACTGGACCATTAGCTCAGAGCAGTGATCAGCCATGTATCTCTATATCTCTGCCTCCATCTCTATTCAACATTGGATGTAAGTTCTGTGATGGCTCTTAGTGTCACTATTCATTTTATTATGGGAGAAGTCCTGTCCAGGCAACACATTCATTCTTGTAGACCTAGACAGGGATATCTTGTGAACTCTTGGAGGTTACCTAGCACCTAGTATTTTTCCAACCCCATGTTATTAAGATCTCTATACCATTTATTTCTCTCTACCTTTTGCTCCTCTCACTTGAAACCTATTTGATCATGGTGGATGATTTTTTTTATGTTTTTTTTTTTGTATTCAGAATGCCAGAATTTTTGAATCGACGTTCATGAGGGAGACCTGTCTGTACTTCTCTTTCTTTGTTGTGTTTTCCATTAGTTTGCATATTAGGGTTATTGTGGCCTCATAAAAAAAGTTTGGCAAAATTCCTTCAGTCTATACTATATGGAAAAATTTGAGGAGTATAGCTATTAGTTCATCCTTGTATGTCTGGTAGAAATCTGCACTGAAACCATCTCGACCTGGCCTTTTTTACTTGGAAGTCTTTTAATGACAGCTTCAATTTCCTTTAGGGTTATAGGTCTGTTCAGTTCTTTAATTTGATCTTCATTTAAATTTGGTAAGTGGTACCTCTCCAGAAAGCTTTCCATTTCTTCTAGCCTTTCCATTTTTGTAGAGTATACAATTTCAAAGTGTGAACTAATATTTCTCTGGATTTCCTGGGGATCTGTTATTGTTCCCCTTTTCATTTCTGGTTTTGTAAGTTTGGATACTCTCTCTATCTTATTTTTTGGTTAGGGTGGAGAAAAGTTTTTCTCTCATAAATACCTCAGGCAGCAGGGTCTTCAATGTGGACCCGTGGAAAGGGGGTGAAACTAATGGGCTGGCAAGAAACACAAATAAATGAAAACAAAGGTCTGAAGAAATGGCTCAGAGTTTAAGAGTACTGACTGTTCTTCCAGAGGATCCTGGTTCAATTCCCAGCACCCACATAGTGGCTGACAGCGATCTATGATAACGTCTGATAACCACCTCTGTATATTGTATACATAATAAATAAATAAATAAATCCTTTTTTTAATATGAAGATGTGCACCAATACAGACAATCAGAATTTTTTAAAGAGAGAGAGAGAGAGAGAGAGAGAGAGAGAGAGAGAGAGAGAGAGAGAAATGAAAGCAAGTCAAAATTTCAGATCAAGTCCTGGAACTGTATTTTTTGGCTAGCATTTAAATAGCAATTCAGAGTTGGGGAAATACCACAGTCAATGGTGGTGTGTCCCCCTTGTTCTGCAACCTTTCCAGCATAGGCTGTCATCTTTGCCTTTTGTCTTAGTGAATCTGAAAGGTTTCAGGTGATATCTCAAAGGTGTTTTGGTTTGCATTTCTCTGATGGGGCTAAAGATGTAGAACACTTTTTCAAGTGCCTTTCAGCCAATTGTAATTCTTGTGCTGAGAATTCCCTTTTTAGTTCTGAACCTCATTTTTTGATTGGGTTATTCAAGGTTTTGGGCTCTAGATTCTTGTGTTCTTTATATATTTTAAATATCAGTCCTTTATCACTTGTAGGGTTGGTGAAAATCTTTTCCCATTCTGTAGGCTGTCATTTTGTCCTATTGACAGTGTCCCTGGCTTTACAAAAACTTCTCAATTTCAGGAGATCCCACTTACTGATTGTTGTTCTTAGTATCTGTGACTGTTCTTATATTTAGGAAGTGGTAGCCTGTGCCAATTTGTAGAAATGTATTTCCCCATTTCATTTTTACCTAGCTCACAGTGCCTGGGTTTTTGTTGAGGTCTTTGGTGTACATGGAGTTTTGTTTTATGCAGAGAGACAGGCTTGAAAATATTTGTATTTTTCTACACACTACCAACCAGCTATGCGAACTCCATTTGTTAAAGGTACTATCTTTTTTCCATTAAATATTTTGGGCCTTTTTGTTGAAAATCAGGTGTTCATAGGTTTTTGGGTTAATGACCGATCCTCAATTCTATCCCATTGTTCCATAAGTCTGTTTTTATGCCAGTACCAGGCTGTTTTTATTACTGTAGCTCTATAGTATAACATCAAGTCAGGGATGGTGATGCCTTCTGAGGTTCTTTTGTTGAGCAAAATTGTTTTGGCAATCCTTGCTTTCCTTTTATTCCAAATGAATTTGATTGATTTTCTGTCAATTTTCGAAATATATTGTGGTGGGATTTTGATGGGCAGTGCATTCAATCTATAAATTGCTATTGGTAGAATTGCCATTTTTCCTTTTTGATACAACCTATCCAAGGAACATGAGAGATCTTTTCATTTTCTGATGGGTGGCTTGGGTTTTAGGATAATTGTGGCCTCATAAAAAGAATTTGGCAATATTACCTCAGTTTTTACTGTGTGACACAGTTTGTGGAGTAATGGTAGTGTTTTTTCTTTGAATATCTGTTAGAATTCTGCACTGAAACCATCTGGACCTGGAACTGTTTTACTTGGAATTCTTTTAATTAGAGTTTCTATTTCCTTTAAGGTTATAGGTCTGTTTAGGTAATTACTCTGATCGTCATTTAATTTCAGTTAAATGGTAACTCTTCAAAAAGCTGTTCATTTCTTCTAGGTTTTCCATTTTAGTAAAGTATAGATTTTCAAAATATGACCCAATAATTCTCTGGATTCCTGGCAGTTTGTTGTTATGTCCCATTTTTCATTTCTAATTTTGTTGATTTGTACACTTTCTGCTTTTTTGTAAGCTTGGATAAGGGTTTAATCTATTTTGTTGACTTTCTCAAAGAATCAACTCTTTGATTCATTGATTCTTTGTATTATTGTTTGTGTTCAATTGGATTGATTTCAGCTCCAAGTTTGATTATTTCCTGCCATCTACTCCTTCTATGTGAGTTTGCTTCTAATTATTCTAAGGCTTTCAGCTGTGATGTTGTCTAGTGTGGGATTTCTCTAGGTTTTCCACATAGGGATCTCGTGTTATGAACTTTCCTAAGACTTCTTTCATTGTGTCCCACAAGTTTGGCTATGTTTTTGATTCATTTTCATTACATTCTAAGAAGACTGATTTCTTTTTTAATGTTTTCCTTGACCCAGAGTTGGTTTAGATGAGTGATGTTTAGTGACCATGAGTTGGTACGCTTTCTGTGATTTTTGATGTTTTTGAACTCTAACTATAGGCCCTGGTGGTCCAATGTGTAACAAGGGATTATTTCCATTTTTTTATCTATTTGTATTTGTTTTAAAACCAATTATGTGGTCAATTTTAGAGAAAGTTCCATTGGTACTGAGAAGTATATATTTTCATTTGCATTTAGGTGGAAGCTTCTGTAAATATCTATTAAAATCATTTGCATCAAAAGCTCTGTTAGACTCCTTATTTCTTTGTTGATTCTTTTTCTGGTTAACCTATGCAAGGGTAAAAGTGGGGTATTGAAGTCTCCCACTATTAGGGTTTGAGGATTGATGTGAGTTTTGAGCTTTAGTAGTTTTTCTTTTACATAGGTACATGCCCTTATATTACAGACATTAATATTCAATATTGAAGTCTCGCCTCTACCAAATTTTCTCTGAGATGAATCAGTAATATCCATTTGGTCTCTTCTAATTGATTTTAATTTGAAGTCAACTTTGTTAGATATTAGATGGCAACACCAGCTTGTTTCTTAGGGCTATTTGATTTGAAAATCTTTTCCCAAGCCTTTACTCTGAGCTTCTGTCTATCTTTCTGATTGAGGTGTGTTTCTTGTATACAGCAGAAAGATGGCCTCTGTTTCTGTATCTTTCTTGTGACTGTATATTTTTTTATAGGTGAATTTTGTACATTGATATTAAAGTATATTAGTTACCACTGATTCATATTTCATGTTAGGGTTAGGATTTCTTTGTTTTCTTTCAGGGATTTGTTCATCTCTTCCGTTTTTTTGTTTGTATTTTCTTCTGTTTTTTAAGGAACATTTTTATATTCTATATTAAGGCTTCTAGTAGCTCCATAAATCTGTTTTTGAGGTTGTTTCTTTCTGTTTCCTCTTCATTGTTTTCCTTTCCAGATAGTTTTGTTACTGTAAACAATTCATAATAGTCACCCTCACCCTCCAGATTCCTAAGATGCCAACCACTCAGCCTCCCTATGATATTATCACAATTCATGATTACCATTGTTTTGTGACTCACTCAATTTAACCAGGGGTTTCTGTGTGACCATGCATTTACAGATATCTGTCAGAGCAGTGGTCTCAGCAGTGGGTATTGAACTGAAACTTAGTCACAAACCAACAAAATCCAATACTGCACAAGTAAAATGTATAGAAACAAGACACCACTCTGTCATGCTTCTGTTATTATTAGTGCTTCTTGTTTAAGATTCCAGTGTGGTAGATAAAATTGCAATTTAATTTAATATTTGAGTTAAGGCTAGAGAACGTTTTTTCATAGCAATTTACCATATCTTCTGCTTTTACATGCTTCTAGGCCCTCCATTTATAATATTACCTGAAATCATCATATCTTCTGCATTTACATGCTTCTGGGCCCTCCAACTAAAATATTACCTGAAATCTGAAGGATGTTATAAATGCTTATTCTGAAATAAGCCCAATATCTTAGCTTTTTGTTCTGGTGATATGTAGTATATTTAATAGAACCAGTCTGGAATATCAGAGAACAGAACCAACCAACATCAGTCCAGAAGGGTCAGAGAGTCCTAACTCATGCCAATAATCCCAGGAAGGGGAAAGACCAAGAGTGGTGACCTACACCTTCAATCCCATAACTCCAGAGAAAGAGATCTTTCAGTTTCTGTGAATTCAAGGCTAACTATGAAGTAGTAGCAGGCCACACCTTTAGACTTAATCTGCATGTAAAATTAACTGGGCAAATATGGTATTTAAGGCATGCATAGAAAGACAGATTCATTCTGTCCAAGTGACAAGGAGTGTGGGTAAGGAAGCTGGAAGATAGCTGGGTGAGATTTGACTGGGATCTGTTTCCTCTCTCTGATATTCCAGCTTTTCTCTAATATCTGGCTTTGAGTTTTATTTAATACAATCAGAATTTATGCAACATTACCTCTCCAACTTGAACAGAATTTTTTGATTAAGAAAGCCTTTCTAAATAAAATTAGCCCTTTCTTTTAAATGATTGGATCAGCTTTTTTGTTTGGAAACAAGCATGAATATATATACCAGGCAATTTGCTTTAGGTTGGAACTGGTTTTAGCCTTCATGGGGTGGGCTGGGGGGCTGGATGAGCCTTTGGTCATGGGATCAAGTGTAACAATGGTGACATAGAGACATTGGGCTGAACCAGAGGAGAGAGGGTTGGCAGGTAGAGTTCTTGATGGGGCAGAAAACTCTTGGATGGTAAAAGGAAAAGTCATGGCAAGGATTTCAGAAAGAATGAACAGAACTCACTGGGACAATGTACTGTATGCTACCATCCTGAGGAGGAAACACAGGTATGAATTGATAAGCCATATCTTGGTAGGTGAGGACAAGGAAACTCTTTAGGGCTGTGGGTCTACTTCATGCTGTGCAGAATTCTTCATGTGGAACAGAGGCCAGAAAGAACTGAGTCTTTGTGTAGCTAGGGTTTTCATGATGGCATAGAAAATAGAGATAGGGATACCTTATGATGCCAAGAAGATGTGGTATCTGACATGTGAGTGTCTTGTTCTTTCAATGAGCAAGGTAGTCAGAGACATTAACCCTTGAGTTAAAAGGCTATGGAAATTTCTTGTTTTGTGTATCATAATCAGGAAGTTTCACTCTTATTAGGGATATTTAAACCTAAACTTTTGTCTTGGCGTACTCAGAGTTTCACCATGTGTCATATAGGCCTCTATTGCATGAATTATATTTGGTATATAATGAAAACCTGAAGCCAGGTATTGGGGAAAAGATGAAATTTCAGAGAGATAGAGAAACAAAGCAGAACCACTTCTCATCCACCATGCCTTAGGCCTGTCCCTGCGAAATACTCTGATCTAACTTCTCTTCCCTTGGACCACTAACCTCATGGCTAAGGCAGCTGTAAAACCTCCAGAACTTTTCTCCAGCTCAGCTATCTTATTTTCCTCTTTTCACATTCCTAAAGTAAAAATTTAATGTGGGGCTGACCATGGCCTTTATGTCTTGTCTCTGAGTCTGACTCTCTTGATATTCCAGACTATTTTATTAATTATATATCACCACATATCCTCTTCTGGTTTATTAAGACTTATTTATTTATTATTGTATACAGTATTCATGTATGTCTGAAGGCCAGAAGATGGCACTAGATCTCATTATAGGTGGATATGAGCCAGAATGTGGTTTCTGAGAATTGAACTCAGGACCTCTGGAGGAGCAGCCAGTGGTTTTCTTACAATTCCATGATCACAAATAGCAGGTATTGCTAAAGTTTTGGTGCTTAGAAGAAACCAATTCTGCAACACTGAGAAAACAATCCCCACAAAAATATTTCCCAATATTAGAAATTAACATTTAAAACATAATTGGATTTAGCACTATTCATGTTTATACATATATATGCATACATATATAATTATTAGTTTTTTTGCTTGCTGGTTCTTTTGTTGGTTTATATATAATATTTGTTTTTGAGAAAGAGTCTCTCTACATAGTCTTGACTCTCCTGGAACTCATTATGTATACCAGACTAGCCTCTAAGTCAGACATCTGCCTGCCTGTGGCCCTCAAGTGCTGGGATTTAAAATATTTTTAAATGTTTAAAAAATAACAACACAAAAACTTCCTGAGAAGGTATTAGAAGGGAGTATTTATATGCCTATTCAAAAAAATAAAAGATCCATTTGCCTGGCACACACTGTTAATCCCAACCCTTGGAAGGCAGAGGTAGGCAGATCTTTGTATATTTGATGGTAGCTAAATCTACCTAGCCAGTTCCAGGTTATGAGCACTGCATAGAAAGATCAGGCCTAAGAGAAATCAGAAACAAAACCACAAATAACCTCCACCCAAATACATCCTTGTTATAGCAGCATACAGATTTATTAGGTATGATTGTGTCTTCAGTTTCTTCAAAGTGTTATGGTTCTCTTCCCAACCCAGTATGTGTGTCCAACTCAGTGAATCTATGTGTGCTTGTATGTGTGCATATGTCTATGTGTGTGTGTGTGTTTAATAAGACACAGTCTTGTTATGTTACCTAGGTTGGCCTAAAACTCATAGTAACCCTCATTCCTCAACCTTCCAAGTTGAACAATCAGAAGCATGGACCATAATACTCAGCATTTCAAGTTCATTGAAAATGTATGATTAATGTATAATAAATGTTTCTGTGTCTCTGTGTGTGTGTTGGCATAGAGGTGAACACATGCAACAGTAAACTTGTAGATGTCAGAGCAAAGGACAATTTTTGGCAGCTGAATCTCATTCAACAGAGAATTCTGTTGATTACACTGAGGTCATCATGTTTGCACAGTGCCTTAGTTAGGGCTCCTATTCCTGTGAGGAGACACCATGACAACTGAAATTCTTATTTTGGTAGCAGGGGTGAGGTATATTTTGGGACAGGGTTTCTTTGTGTAGCCTAGACTGTTCTGGAATAAGTTCTATACACCAGAGAGACCTTGTTTCAAAATCACAGAGATCTACCAGCTTTTTATCTCTCAAGTACTAGAATTAAATGTGTGGACACTACTGCTGGCTGTGTATTTACATTTAGTCTGTAGACCTCCTGTACTATAGTTTCTGCCATTTTTTTAAAAAATGAGGTGAGGTTTTTTGTGGTGGTGGTTGTTGTGTGATTGTTTTGCCTTTGTCTTGTGAAATTACTCACAAACAGTATAACATCCTAAATTTCTGCTGAACACATCTCATTACAAACTGAATTTCATGTACTCAGTATGGACAAGGTGAGATTCAGGATCCATAATTTCAATGTGAGCACTTTGCAGTTTATGCTTTTATTCTAACTGGACCATAACTCATTGTACAGTGACCATCTTTGCTGTGAAGATTGGTCTGTGACTAACAATATTCTCCCCTATGGTGTTTACATTGTAATGCTTCACATCCATATTTGCATAAGTCTGAACATGGCAGTTTGCAAGGCCAGCCTTGAGGGAAAAGGATTTTAATTTCAAGCAACTCAGGATATGTGAATCCTTATTTCAGAAACAACACTGTGGAAACAAGGTGTGGACTAAGCAGGTTGCTTGATCATTCATCAGTCAATGGATATGTGAGATCTTTTACACTTAAGGCCATAAAAAATGATAACAATAACATTCATGGAGAAGTGTTAGTAGAAAGTCCTGCATTTTACCAAATGGTGGAGGAACTATGAGTGGAGGTACAGGAGAAACAAGATAGAAAGAGGATATCCTTTATACAAGGACATATTGACGGAAGGGAAAATAAATAGTAAATGAAACACTTCTATGACAATATAACATCATCAATAATATTTGGATTGGTTGGAGCTTGTGCATGTCTTTAATCTCAGGACATGGGAGGCAGAGGCAGGTTGATCTCTGTGGGTCCATGGCCAGCCTAGTCTAGAGAGCAAGTTCCAGGCCAGTCTCTAAAGGTACATGAAAAATATCTTGTCTGGAAAACCAACAAACAAAAACAATGCCAAAATGAATCAGCCAATAATTTGTGGACTGATTTAAAAAAATTAACACTGGATGTTAGAATCATATGCTTTGGCTTTCACACTCTTGGAAGCAGGGGCCGTGGATCCCTGAATTTGAGGCCAGTCTAATGTGTAGAGTGAGTCCCAGAACAGTCACAGCTGCACAGACACACCCTGTCTTTTAAAACAAACAAAGTTAACAAGCTGGTTAGTAGATGTAAATGGGATGGACAATTTGTGGCAAAGTACAGGGCAAGAAATCCAGCAGGAGTGTGAAGGGATAAATATTACCACGAGTACCTGAAAAGCCACAGCCAGGTCTGACATTTAAAAGCTTTTATGAAAGTATATATATAAAATATGTACCCATATGTACTCATAGTTTAATTGAAATCATCTAAACTTGGGGAATAATGCTTTGCCCTGGAAGCAAAGACTTTAGATGAGGTGCCAGGTGTGTGAAACCTCTCTTTGACTTTTGGGGTTTGATGATCCCAGGGATTCCCCAAACCATAGAAGGTATTACCATTGTTCTGGTTGATTGCCGAACTTGAAGACTTGAGGCTATTGCTGGGCTGGAGAAAGGACTGAGCAGTTAAGAGCAACCAAAGGACCCAGACACAATTCCCAGCACTTATAAGGCAGTTCCTATCCATCTGTGTCTATTACTCTAGTCCCAAAGGTTCCTATCCTCTCTGGTCTTTTTCTGGCCTCTGTGGTCACTAGAAATGCATGTGATACAGACATCTATTCTGGCAAACCACCCATAGGAGTGTGTTGGAACAAAATTTTACTCCTCATTAAAACTCATTTAAGCTTGTTGTTCCTTTAAATTCCCATAAAAGCCTTGGATGGCAAATTTGCATTATATGATTCCTTCAGTAACTCTTTGTTTTCTCAGCTGCTACCACATGGCTTTCCCATACCCACAGCTCCCAGCCCCTCTGAGACTCTAGGACTGATCTTGGATAGGTCAGTTATGGTTGGGTGGGGCCAGAACTCTGCAGAGTCCAGATCACCCTTCTTCCTTCCTTTTCTATTAACCCCAACTAAGAAATAGGGAGGATGTGGAGAAGGCTCACAGTGGATCTTGCTGGAGGTTGTAACCAGTCGAAAGTCTGAGATGTGACCTCAGGACTGCCAGGCCTGGACCAGGTAAGATTCTTGCATTATAGCCACTTCCCTAATGCCTGAAGCCTTAGAAGTTGGAGCCATCTCTCAGGAGCAGGTGCCTCTTCCCTTTATGATTGTGTGGCAGGAAGCCGGGGAGCCTTGTTCCTTGGCGCTCACTAGGGCTCTCAGGCAGGTGTAGGAGGCACCTTGAGCTTTGGCCTTGCTCATTAGATTCCAGACATTTGAATTGTGAGCACTGGGCAGCATCTGGAAAGTATTGGAGATAGGGCCTCATGAGGGACAAGAATCATTTCCCTGGGCCAGAGGATTCTACGGGAGGCCAAAAGGGCTCAAAGAACTTGGCTCTAACCGGGCCCGCCTACACATTTCCTATGCATTCCTAGGGAGTCATGATGGCTGTGGTGGTTTGAACTAAGTAATCAGTAAAGAGGCCACCCTATGCATGACTGTAAGGTTCTCCAAATTTCCTGGTTTACTTTCCTGGATATTTCAAGAGGAAAAATAGCTGTATTTCTGCAAGTGCACTGGAAAGTTCTCACAAAAGATCAGGGTTATTCACTATTTTTTTCCTGGCTGTCCCTCAAGTCTCTCTATACAGGAAGGACACTGACCTCTAAGTAAGACATTCTACTGCCTCTTTCTTCCTAGTGTTGGGATTAAAACATGCACCTGGCAGTCACATTCACTGTGGTCTACTTTTGTTCACTTGAGAAGACACGAATATATGGTCATGAATATTTTACAGTACTGTTTGGGGATATGAAGTCTGTGAATATGCAAATAAAATCACTCTGCAATAGAATTATGTGCTTCCTGAAATAGTAAAGGACTAATAAACTTTAATTTAAAATTTTGAAAGAATAATTTCAGATACCAAAGTTGATAACACACAGTTTGACTAAGTCAAGCAAGTCCTATTTTCAAAATAGGACAAGAGGCTAATTTTTAAATTTTATTCACTGATATTTTTAAAACTGTATTTCATTCATACACACCACTACCCCCCCTCCATCTAGAAATTGCTAATTCTTTACAAAAGAGAGCATGTCTGTATTTGTGGATGTTCATATGTATCCTTGAATATCTTCTTAATTATAACTGAGATTTAATTCTCCAGTACAGCATTATACAAAATTAACAACGTCTAACAGAGATTGATACCATAGTGCTTACTTTACTTATTATAATAAATATTATACACACAGTGCGATGGGTATTAATTTCTGTGTTTTTACTCAAATGTAGGAAAATTTAAGCTTCCTCTATAATCTACCATGATAATGACCTAATACAAAAAGAACACTTTAAAACAAGATAATCCTTTATGTAGTTCCTGCATCCCAACAAAGTTTATTAATACTTCCTCAGTGAACCTGGCATGGAAGTAGGAACTTGCCCTATTTAGCCATGCCTCTTTTCCAAGTATGGATATCCTCTGAATGAATTTGATACCACAGTAGCTTTCTGGAGACAGATGGGGGAGGGAGAAGGGAGAGAAAGAAAATGAATTAAAAAAAATAGATATTTGTGTAAATGTACACATAGCAAAAATGTAGCTCAAAAATGTGACTTAAGGATGGGGTTGGTTTTCTGGAAAAGATATACTCCTATAGTATTAAACTTATGTTACCTTGTAATAAGTAATATTCTAATAGGGATGTTTAGACTATTTAAATTCTGTGTCTCCTCCATTACAGGACATGGTATTATTTTAACTTTATATATATTTTCATGCATTTTGACTTAAATATTGTACCTTGATTTATTAATTTTTTTTAGATTCAAGTTCTGAATTTTGTAACAGCATTTTAATCTAAACAAATATTTAGTTTCAAAAAAGCCTTTCTAATAATGATAATAAATTTTGCTCTAAAATGGGTATAGATTAGAGATACTCTCAGCATACAGATAATATAAAATATCAAGATATTCGTGTTAATTGTTTGAAGCAATTTTTATTTTTTTCAATTCTAGTTTATATTCCATATGATTTTGTATTTTTCTTCATTTCTCTACTCTTTAAGTATATTGTGAAATAACATTCTGTTATGAAAAAGATTTCTTCACTGCTCTTCTGTTTTCAGCTATGTTAATAAAATAAATAGACCCTTCACCTCTCCCATGAGAACATGTAAATATGAGACCACGATATCTCCGAACTGGGAACCTGTAGCCCACAAGTACATACAGCCACCTGCCTGTTGCCTTGTGTCCATCTGGGAAGAGCGTTCTGCCAGGTAGGTGGAAATCCAGTGCTGGTCCTGGGACCCCAATGATGTGTGGGGGTCATCCCTTGTGTCATATGACAACGTTCCTTTGTGTTCTGGACTTGCCTGCCCCTGGACCCTGCTGCCCTCCCAGTCCTGGAACAGCTTGGCATCCCAATTCTTGACTACTGACTGGGCTTGGAAGCCTACTTTTGCCCAGGTTGCAAGATGTCAGCTGACCTTAGGCTAACTGGGCACCCATAGTGGTGACCAGGGTGGGAAGGGTCAAGTAGGCTTCTGTTGAATTATAGTACTGCCTGCAGGAGGGCTTAGAGGGTGGAGGACTAGAAGGCGATTATCAGAATAGCCCTTATTGCCACTAGGGGGCAATACATAGACCCTGATATCCAAGGTTGCTTAGGCTGCTCCCCTGGGGTCCTCATTCCCCTGGGGTAGCCTGCAGTGTTGCTGCTTTTCTCTTCCTCCCTTTCTGTCCCCAAGTTTTCCTCTCCACGCTGCCCACCATGTGTCCTGAGCCATGGACCTTCAGCATCTGGCAGGTACCAAAATCCCTGTATCTCCTGAGAGTTCAGTGAAGGATGCCCTGAGGTACTCAAGCCCCATCTCCTCACTGCACCACCATACTACACTCCTCCTACTGCCCCTTGCAATTGCTTACTGCCTCATGTTGTCCAGTGTAGGCTTAGCTGCACTGAGAAGATGTCAGCAGTGTGGAGGTAGGCTTTTGGAGACTCTCAGTTCCCACAGAAGGAAGGCTTCCAGTTAAGTATAGAGTGGATAGCATCTCCCAACAAAACATGGATTTTGTGCTGGAACCAGACAGGCCTAGCTGCCCTCGATGACTTGGATGGGACTGAATATAGAAGTCAGGGATGGTGTCAGACAGAAGGACAGGAGGAAGTGGGTTGGGGGGGCGCAGGTAGGAATGAATGAGATAGATGGGGCAGGAGAGGAGAAAGAGAATGAATCATGGTGTATGAAGAGTTGGTGTTTACAAGCATGCTTTGGGCCATGGACTCCTGTCTTGGGAAAGAAGATTCTGTTCCATGGATCTAGCCCATGAGAATCAAGATGAAGGCATTGTGAGTGTTTCTTGTGAGGTGGGAATTCACTGAGGTGGACAATGGTGGGGATGTGCAGCACGCCCCCTGTGTGACTGTTGATTCTATCTTCTTCTCCAATGGTATGTAGTTTGCATCTCCTTGGTCTCCTTGAATCCCTTTCAAGAGCTCAGGTTGCCATTTGAGACTAGGCCCGGCCAGAGGATTGTGGATGTCCAGAGAGTTTACATAAAGTTTCCTGTCTGAAAGGGAATTGGGGAATTTGGATTAATGAAAGAGAAGGTTCCTGAGTGGTTGTCTGTTGGATGGTATAGGGTAGGAGTGAGGAATGAGGTCTGCAAAGCTGTGGAGAGGGCCTAGATTGTGACAGAGCTGGAGGTCCCTACGAATGGTTGCCTGGCAAGCCTAGGAGATGGTTAGGGTACAGGGACTGATAGGTAAAAGGGCAAGGGAGGAGTCAATGTACCTTCATTTGATGTCTACATGTCTTTGTTTTGTTTGGTTTTGTTTTAAACTTTATTTATTTGCCTTGGTGTTTGCCTGTAACTGGGAACTGGAACTACAGACAGTTGTGAAACTACATGTGGGTGCTGGGAATTGTACTCAGGTCCTCTGGAAGAGCAGTAAGAGTTCCTAACAGCTGAGCCATCTCTCCAGCCCCCTTTACTTGTCTGTGAATCAGGGTCCTTGTTGACCAGCTTCTTGGGGCAAGGTTGCTGAAATCCCTGGCTCCTTTGAGGCCCCTGCTCAGGATGACTTGTGACATGATCTGTCTTAACCCTATGTAGGTTCTGTGAATGGCAGGAAGACTTAGGATGTTGTTGGCACTTCTCTTCTCCCATTAGAACATCTGGACATTTTGCTCCAGTTGGAATTCCCTGTCTCTGCCTTCCATCTTTTTCTCTGTTTGGACTTTCCTCTTGTCCAGAAGTTGCCTTTCCATGGGCCATAATGGATTGTTGATTAACAAACAGTAATTAAATATATTAACAGAATACAGAAAGACATCCCTCATCCTATGTAGTCCTTGGGCATCTGACATTGTTCAATCTTTAAAATCACTTCCTGATCCTCTGTAAGACATAGACTAGGTGCCAGCACCCTCTGTGCTGCTGAACCTTATATAACTCCACTTTCAGAGGATCAGACATCCTCCCAGAGGCATACATGCATTCCAAATTACCAGAGCACACTCTCCAAAGATAACTGAAAAATCCTGTCTGTCAAATTAACAATGAATTGAAGAAAAATGCTACAATAAATAAGTCAATAATTTGTGGGCTAATTTAAAAAAAAAACTAACACTGGGTGGTAGATTCACATGCCTTGCCTTCCACACTCTTGGAAGCAGAGGCAGTGGATCCCTCAGTTTGAGAACAATATCATTTGTAGAGTGAGTTCCAGAACAGCCAGAGCTACATAGATACACCCTGACTTTAAAAACAAACAAAAAGATAACAAGGTGGTTGATAGATGTAAATGGGTTGGACAATTGTGGGGTAAATTATAGGGCAAGAAAGCCAGCAGGAGAGTCAAGGGATAAATATTACTATGGATGCCTGAAAAGCCACAGCCAGGTCTGATATTTAAAAGCTTTCATAAAAGTACATATATAAAATATGTACTCATAGTTTAATTGAAATCATCTAATCTTGGAGAATAATGCCCTGTCCTCAAATTAAAGCCTTTAGAAGAAGTGCCAGGAGGGTAAAACCTCTCTTTCACTTTTGGGGTTTGATGGTCCCAGGGATTCTCTTGGTTTCCAAATTTAGTAGATGGTTGCTTAGGCTCCTCCCTTGGTGTCCAGATTGGCACCAACATCCAACTTCCCTACTAACCCTGGGGAGCAAGTGTTGAGAGGTATAAACAGTTTTGTCTTGCTAATAAAATGTAGGATAGAAAGTGAATTAGCTACAATATTTGGACTCACCAAGATAGGATAGATAATGGAGTACTTTCTCTGAGTTTGTAATGTTTAAAGGACTAGACATCCTTAATTTAATTTAATTATTGCCTGTTTGTATGTGTATTTATTTATTGTTTTTATTGTATGTAGTTTTTTACATTAGTTAAAACCTTCAATTTTTATTAGACAAAAGGGGGAATTGGATGACAATTTGATGGTATTCTGAAATGTAAAGCTTGGCTGGAGATCAGAGG
>PVIH01026970.1:0-17809 GCA_004025045.1 Sigmodon hispidus | reverse complement strand
CCTCCCAGGCTGGGATAAAGGCACTGAGGCCTCTAGCCCCCTCCTGACCTCTGGGCGGGGTCCGAATCCGCCCCTCTGAGACCCCAGCAGTTGGTTCGCTCAGTTCGAGGTCGTGGCGGGGTTTCCCTCAGCAGGAGCCGTGGAAGTGGTCAGGGACAGCGTCCACCTGCCCCTGCCCCAGAGAGCGCTGGGATTCTGCTACATCTAGATTTTTATCACTGTCTTTAAAGCTTTAGTTTCTGCAAATTCCTTAACAAACTATAGACAACAGTGTTTGGACATATATATGCCCTGATTACTCATCTGAAGTACAATATTTTAAGAGGAAAATGAACAAAGTATGCTAGAACTAGAATTCTGCATGTGCAAATTTGTGTGAAGTAAGCTTAAACACAGGCTCAGCCACATGACATATATCATGATTATTTTATCTCACTTTTCTGACTAGTAATTCTGTTTTGATAAACAGAAGTTACAATTTTAATACAGACTATATATGTAATTTTACAAATTATACATTGTTAAATTAATTTTAACTTTTAAAATATTACCAAGTGCTTCCACAATTTCAAGAATTTAGAGACCTTCATTGCCTACTATCTCATTCTCTACTTGAATTCAAATGAATTCTATTTCTCAGACTATATTTCACATCATGTATCTTTGATATATAAATCAGTATTTAACCTAGAAGCAAATATAAAAGTTATGCAGCTTCCTTGAATTTCATAAGCCTTTCTTTGTCATAATTTATCTATGTTGAGGTGTGTTTCTGACTATTCTACTCTGTTACACCAATCTTTTTTCTAATTCTTGCCAATATCATATCTATATGAGTCCTAATCATTTGGTACTGTTAAGTCTCTAATAAATGTTTATTTATCACTTTAATTGTTATTTAAAATAAATATTGGTTATTTGCACTATGGATTAGACCTGTAGTGAATTTAGAAGTAAATTTGGAAATTATGTTAATTTTGCTAATTAATTGATACAACAAATCTTTCACTTATGTTAGTTTTTATGTGTAATATATTATTTATTATAGACTGTTTGACATGGAGAATATCTGCTAACAATTAGTGTCATGCCATAGTTTTAATTTTAATAGTATCTTCCCATATCATATATTTTCTGTTTTGAATATGTTTTAAATGTTATTGAAATCAGAAATGTTCTTATTGTTTTGGTGTTTTCCAGAAGAACTTCTTCATACTTTTATTCATAATATATTACTTTATGTATTCGAATTCCCAGGCAGTGGAAAGATGTAATTTATAAACAGATCAAGAGGTAGTTCTAAAAATATATATATAACAGAGCAAGGGGAACACTCCTCCACTGTTGGTAGGAGTGTAAGTTTGTTCAGACACTCCGGAATACAGTATGGTGGTTTCTCAGAAAACTGGGAATCATTCTGCCAAAGGATCCAGCAATACCACTACTGGTGTAAACCCTAAAGATGCACATTCGCACTCCAAAGGCATTAGCTCAACTATGTTCATATTTGTAAAAGTAAGAGCCTGGAAACAACTTGATGCTCCTCAACTGAAGAATGGATTAACAAACTGTAGTACATCTACACAACGAGTACTACTGAGCAGTAAGAAAAACTGATATCCTAAAATTTGCAGGCAAATGGATGGATTTGGAGAATATCCTCCTTAGGGAGGTATCACAAGCCCAGAAAGAAAAGCAGGAGATGTACTCACTCATTAGTGGACTCTAAGCAAAAAAGCAAAAAGTAAAGCATGTTCAAATTGCAAATCATAAACACTGAACAGCTTGGGATCTGAAACACCTTGGACTGACCCCTTGGATCCCACTCCCCCTGGAGGAACACCTGACTCAGTTAGATGTTGGAGGAAGAAAAGTGGATTTGCCAGGAGTGGGGGGCTGAACTAAGCAATATTGGGACCTTGGGATCACCTGCCCCAGGGGAGGGGGGAGAGGGGAGATGTGGAGATGAAAGAATGACCTGATCTGGTGGGAGGGGGAAGGGACCTTGATTAAGGATATACAGGGATAGAAAATGTGACTTCTTTATTCACAATAAAATAAAAAAAGAAAAGAAAACCCAGCATGAGGAAATAGAGAAGTCATTCATTGGCCATTCACTCAAGTTCTTTGGCAACACAGCCCCAGCACATCATTCAGGCATTACCGACTGTAGAATGAAGATTTTGTGGCTGGGATGGTATCCCAATACTATTGTAAGGAGCTTTGCCTGATTAGAAAAGATGACCAAGTATTTGACATATATGTATATGCTGTGTGTGCCTGTGAATGTATTTATGTTTATAGGTGTTCATGTGTGAACATGCTACATTAATGTGTGTATATGGAGTACAATGTATATGTGCAAATATGTTCATGCATCTATGCATATGTGGATTTATGTCCTGTGTATGTATGAAAGCATGTGTGAATCTTTATGAGTATATTCTGTATGTGTTCACATGTTCAGATATGTACAGTGGTGTTGATTGTACATCCTGGGTGTGTTGTGTGTGTATACAGCACTCCATATATATGTATATATGTATATACATATATATGTACTTACTTGGAAATAAATATATATACACACATATATATAAATGCTTGTGGATATATATTCTTTGAAGTTGTTGAGATTTGTTAGTGAAACTAAAATACTTCTTTCCATATATGATGGTTTTTAACAGTGTTTTGATTCTATTTCATTGTGATTTTTCAAAACTTCTATTGTAACCGGTTGCCAACAATTTAATGCTGTTTGCCTTGGCTGGCTGTAGTTCTTAATTTGTTCATTTAAGTACATTAATAATGTTCTTTAATGGATGATATGATGATTAAATCAAGATTATAATAAATAGGAAACTATTAACTCATAATTTTCAAAGGAAAGAAAATGGAGAAAAAGAATGTAAATGTTTGAAAGAACAATTGTGATACAGTGAGGTATCATGAGCCCAGAAAGATAAGTAGGGGATGTACTCACTAGTGGACTTTAAAAAAAAGCTGGATTTGCCAGGAATGGAGACTGATCTAAGCATTATTGGGTCAGTGGGACCATAGGACTTTCTGCTGCCTGCCCAGGGAGGGGATGGGGATTTGTGGAGAAGAAAAAATGACCTGATGTGGCAGGAGGGGGAAGGGACCTTGAATAAGGATATACAGGGATGAAAAAGAAAAAATTCAGAGAGAAAGCTCTGATTTTTATCTTCTTTATAGTTATTGTTATCAGCATTTTAAATTCATTTTACTGTTTTTCTTGATCAATAAAAAATAAATAAAGAAGGGGAAAAAAAAAAAGCTAAGCATGTCCAAGCTGCAAACCACAACCTCTGAACAGGTTGGGATTTGAAACACCTTGAACTGGCACCGTGGAGCCCATTCCTTTTTTGCTTTTTTGTTTAAAGTCCACTAGTGAGTGAGTGCACCCCCTGCTTATTTTTGTGGGTTTGTGATGCCTCGCTCAGGAGAATATTCTCCAAATCCATCCATTTGCCTGCAAATTTTAGGATATCATTTTTTCTTACTGCCGAGTAGTACTCCATTGTGTAGATGTACCACAGTTTGCTAATCCATTCTTCAGTTGAGGGACATCTAGGTTGTTTCCAATTTCAACTATGTTCATAGCAGCATTATTTGTAATGGCAAGAACCTGAATGAATTTTTTTTTAACTCTCATTTTGTTTGCCAGTTAATCTTCAAATAAATTAGAATTTGGGATGCTTTTTTTTTTTTTTGAATCTCCAATTCTCTACTATGTTTAATTATTTTTTAAGAAAAAGCATACTTTAAGTCACATGCTAATTTTTATAGAAAAAAAAGGGGTTACAAAGATCAAATGTAAATTTAATTCGCTGTGGGGAGGTGAGATGGTTTAGTGTTTATAACACTAGCTGCCAAGTATGATGACCTGAAATCAATCCCTGGGACTCAATGATAAAAGAAGAAAACTTAAACCAACTCTAAAAACTCCTATTAGTTCCATATCAGCATTATGCAGCATATAGTCCCTAACCACATTCACAAACAGAAAAAATACATGTTACTTGAATAAATGCAAATGTATACTGTATGAAATATAAGACAAATTAGAAAATTATAAAAGAAACAAATATTTAATTTTGAAATACTTACAAAAATATTTTAAAACTTTAAATAAATAAATAAATAAATAAATCCAGGAACAAATCAAAACAACTACAAAAATAATCCCACTCTTCTTACTACAAAACATCAGCCTCTTTACACGGAAAGGATTGTCTCCTTAATTACCAGTCAAAACTGCTTTCCAGTCTTCTTGGAATGAATCATGTGTTACTAGGCTAAACTGTTTGCAATTCTAGTTGCATTCTGCTCAAGCTCTACTCCAGTCAGGCAGTACATGTACCTTCACTGGTCTATTCAAGATAAGATGCAATTGTCATGTCAAGTGGTAATGTGAAGCAGCTGTGGGTGGCAATCTTTCCTGATGTGTACAGAGAGCTAGTCAAACAGATAGGGACAGAAGCAAACTGCTGTTCATCAGAAGCAAAGACTGGATACTAAAACAATCAGATTCAGAGTAATCACACCACATAGTTTATCTGTTTGTCCTAACAATATTGATTCTATAAGCCTATACATTGGGTCCATTGGATGTGTTGCTAAACTGCAGGTTGATGCTGATACGTACAAGAAACAACTTAACAAATTATGGTATAGTTATTTTGGAACTTGATACGGCTCAGTGTAGTCAGCACAGAAACTGAGTAGGTGATAACTATAAGAGCACCCCAGCAGACATGGTTACAGAATGGTGGTGTAAGTCTATGATTCCAGAATGCAGTATCTCCAGCAGCTGTAGTCATAATAAAATCAGGTGGAATGGCATTTTCACAATATTTTTACCAATCTAAATTGTAAACTTATTTTGCACATGTAAATAATTTTCACATTTCCATAATTTTCACTGGAATTGTGTATAGGTAGAAGCAACTGTTTAGCTATTTTTTTCTCTCTCAGATCCACTGCTTGATTACAACTTCTGATACCTAAAATGAGTTCTGGATGGCAAGTGGTTAACTTGTTTGTAATAATCCAGTACATAGTCATGTTTACATGTCATAGTGTAAATAAACCAGTTACACAAATATACCTTAACAGACTCAACCTATAGAAATGGATGAAGTAAATCAAATGTCCTCAAAGTCCATGAGCACTCTGTTAGTATTTATTTCTGCTTTTTATGGTTTTCTTTTGCGAGCATCATACACTGGGAGTGTCAGTTAGGGACTAAAGGACCTCTTTCTCCATGAGCCAAACAGACGATGTACTTACTAGCTAAAGATGTCAAAACCAGTCTCAGGTTTTGAAGACATATGTGATCACAGACCAATCCTGATTATGAGACCTATTGTACTAAATAAAATACTATGTCTGCAATAGTCACTCAGTAACTCAACTACAAAACAAATAAAAATTACATATATCATTGTTGAAGGTTTTTTCTAGTTATTATTAGTTAAAATGGATTTTTAGGTAATTACACATATGCATCTTTATGCCAGTGCTATTTCTCTCAACTCCTATCCATAATATTGTTCTCTTTTTGATAACTATTTGTTTTCTTGTTTAATGCATTAAGATTAAGCAGGACTGTCTGTGTGAGCACTTGACTTTGGAGCTTTCTGTGGGAACCTGGTGGGCTCAACTGTGGTGGGTGCACAGCAAAAACATACAGGTTCTCCCTCTCCTAAAGTCTGTCAATAGCAATAGTACAGAGGTAATGACCAGGATGATATTAACTCTTTCTACCTCCTCGATTCATGGATTAGACCAGTCTATATGAGCCTATGCAGGGAACTTGTATGTTAATAATGGCAGCATCTGATAGTCTGGAGCATGGTGTTTTAAAGTCCTTCCCTGTCTTCTGGCTCTCCCATTCTTGTTCCCCCTTCCTTCCACAATATTCTCTGAGCCTTGAAGGGGGTGAGGTTCACATCTTGTTTAGAGCTGTGACCCCTCTGCCCCCACAGTTGCTTGTTATCTTCATATTGCGTAGTTATGAGCTTCCACATTCAACAGGTTTTGATTTGTTTTCTTTTGCTTTTTTGAGAAGGACAAAGATTCTCTGATTAAGGCTAAAAGTAACTTTTATCTACAGGTATAAACAAAGATATTTAGAAGCCAATTGAGCACTGTGTTGTGGATATTTGTTAGGTATTTCATAAATCCTGGGATATCAGAGAGACCACACAGTCAAATCCTAGGCAGACAGCTCAGGAAATCCTTGATCCCTGAATACAAAGATAAACAGCTAAGTCAATCACACACACCTTTAATCCCAGCACAGAGAAAGTCGGAAATTGAGACCAACACCCTTAATCCCATAACTCCAGAGACAGAACTTCTTCTCTTTCTGTGAGTTCAAGGCTCCATGCCTTTAATCCTAACCTGGATGGGATAAGGTATATAAGGGCTGTAGAAACCCAGAAGAGACAGAAGCAACTGGCGGAGCGACCTGCAGAAGGAACCAAGAGTGAGGCTGAGGAAGTTGCAAGACAGCTGGGTGAGAATTGACTGTGGTGCTTTCTCTATTTGATATTTCAGCCTTCCCCCAATATTTGGCTCCGAGTCTTCTTTTCTTACAATCCAAATTCGTCTATTACACTGTGTGGGGATTTGGTTAAAACTTAATTTAAAAATCTCATAGCCCACAATCTCCCTAGTTATAGATGTCAATTCAGGGTTACAGTACCAAGCATGCATCTCTCTTGTCCTCTCTTCTGGGAAAATTCTCAGATCCAGATTGGAGTTGCTTACATTTTTCACTGCCAAACCTCTAATGCTCAAATGAACATAGGTAGTCCAGTTGGTTTAATATCTTGCCATAAGATTCACTGTTGGAATAGACCAAAGATACTCTCCAAGCCATCTGTTTATTTTGTGGGAATAGTATGAATGCTTGCCAATACCAAGAAAGTTTCTACTTTTTTGTATGCCTACTTTCTCCATATCTTACAACCAAAGAGTATGGTGTCTTCTATATTAGGATTTTATCCTATAGTTCTGGTGGGCAGCCAAGAGGAAAATTTAATATGATATTACTTACCTATTAAAGTGGATACCTGATTCTAATGCTAATTTTAGATGGGAGAAATACAGGGCATTGTCCAATCAAGAAAATACACAAACTCTATTCTATAGAAAAATGTTGCTGAGAAGAAAAAATGCTTTTATGAATACTGACAAGGCTGCTCTGGTAGTTCACTTCTGCAAATCAATATAAAGTTACATTTCTTTCCAGTGTAACAGCTTGACACTTCTGTATATGGGGGTTCCAAGATAGATAAGAAAATGCATAAAAGAGATAAGTAAACAATATAGATGAGTAACTCCACAAGTAAAGAATAGATGCTATGATTCTCTTTGTACCATACAAGAATAGAGAATAAATAATTCTATAACATTGTGTGTACCAAAGGATTTTTTCCTTGTAATGTGAACATCTGATAAGGATATAGAAAAATAAGAACAACATAAAATGCCTGAATTTTTATTTTGAATATCTTTAACATTCAAATAAAATTGAAGTATACTTTCTAACAAAACTTTTGTTTATAAACTGTGTTAGGAGCAGTAGTTCTCTGCTATGACATGAGACAAGTTAGAATTCTAGTTCATAATACTTTAAATGTACTGATATATCTACAAGGGAGTTTCAATGCTTTCAGAGTTCATGAGGAAACTAAAATATTTAATTTCTCTGGAGATAAAATGCCAAAGGAAAAGTCCATCTCAAATATTTGTACTGATTAGCCATCATTCTTTTCTTTGAAGTCTTCTATATTCAAGAAAATGTTATTTGTGGTGACAAGCTCATTATAATCACATGTAGAAAGCTATTTATTACAATAAAATTTCTCATGAAATTCATTACAGGATAAAGAGATACCATGATTAATGCACACATCACACACAAATGTTAATTAAATTAGAATATTATCAAATTATCTTTGCTTCCTATGATAGGACAGGAAATATCTAGTACAGTAAATGAGTAACAAATTTTGTTTATCTGTTTACTTATGACTTGGAAAAATAAAATGAATAGTGCCCAAAAAGCCTGTGCAATATATAAGTATTATTATTTCAAATTAAAGTGCTCAGTTGTAAAATTAGTGCTATGGAGTGGTCGTAGCAGAAAGAATTCTGAACATGCCACCAAATCCATGGGATAAAGAATTGCCTCTCAGATTGACCATTTGGTGAAGTGGTATATCTTTTGCATTTTTGGTTATCCCCAATAACCAAACAAGATATTGCAATCTTGATATCTTCTTGTCTCTTTATTTTTGTATTACCATATCACAGAGCAACTTCATCTGCCATATGGTCTCACCATCATGTGCTACTTCCCCACAAGTCTCAAAATATCAAATCCTCTGATTTTCTGACTCCAAATAAGCCACTCTTCCTTCAAACTATCAAATATTTTATCTTAATATGAAATGCTTACTGACATAAGTAGCCTCTGTACATTGTAAAACTTACAAGTTTTCTTTAGGAAATTTACCTTTTTAAAGTACTTTAAGCTAAGAATGATGGCTTCATTCTCATGTTGGTGTTTTGTAGACTTGGTGGAACCTTGAGAGGTGGGGGTTGCTTGAATTCTAATTGGTCTGAGTAAAAACCCACAGTCAGGTATTAGGGTAAAGCTTAAAGAACAAAGAAGTAGGACCGGCTGTAGCAGTGAAGACGCTGCGGCGGGTGCGGTGGGCTAAGTCCCAGCGCGGGTGCGGCTCACAGAATGGGCCCCACTCTTCCGCACCCTGCTCTGGGCTCGACTATGGGGAACCTGAACGCGGCGGCGGCCTCAGGGAGAGGTGAGCGCTCGCGGGCTGCGCGGGGGCTCGGGCTGGGGACTCAGGGCACTCCGCAAGTCGGGTCCCCTTCCTTACATCGCCTGCTGTGCCCCGATGTGAAGCGTCCCTTCGTGGACCCGAGATGAGCAATAACAGCAATAAGAGAGCTCCAACAACAGCAACACAAAGGCTGAAACAGGACTACCTTCGAATTAAGAAAGACCCGGTGCCTTACATCTGTGCGGAGCCTCTCCCTTCAAATATTCTTGAATGGCATTATGTTGTTCGAGGTCCTGAGATGACTCCTTATGAAGGTGGCTATTATCATGGAAAACTAATTTTTCCCAGAGAATTTCCATTTAAGCCTCCTAGTATTTACATGATAACTCCCAATGGAAGGTTTAAGTGCAACACAAGGCTGTGTCTCTCCATCACAGATTTTCACCCAGACACATGGAATCCAGCATGGTCTGTCTCCACCATTCTAACAGGGCTTCTGAGCTTCACGGTGGAGAAGGGCCCCACCCTGGGCAGCATAGAGACATCGGACTTCACGAAAAGACAGCTGGCAGCACAGTTTAGTGTTTAATTTAAAAGATAAAGTCTTTTGTGAATTATTTCCTGAAGTTGTGGAGGAAATTAAACAGAAACAGAAAGCACAAGACGAACTAAGTAGCAGGCCCCAGAATCCTCCCTTGCCAGACGTGGTTCCTGGTGGGGACATGCACCGTAGCCAGAATGGGATCCAGCTCCTCAATGGGCATGCACCTGCTGCTGGCCCGAACCTCGCTGGGCTCCCACAGGCCAACAGGCATCATGGACTCCTGGGCAGCGCTTTGGCGAACTTGTTTGTTATAGTTGGGTTTGTGGCCTTTGCCTACAGGGTCAAGTATGTGCTGAGAAGCATAGCACAGGAGTGAGGCTCAAGAGCTGCAATCTACAGTTGCTGTTGAGGGATGCAGGGGCCAGAGCTTGATGCAGGCGGGATGGACATGCTACTGAGCACAGGATGGCCTCCTGGACTCCTGAGCTTCACTTTTTAAAAACCTTAAAAAGAAAGCAAAAACCAAAATGTGTGATTTGGAGGTTCTTAACTCCCTCTAGAGGCTGATGTGGACAAGGGCCACTCACGCTTTGGTTTTATTGCTTATCTCCTGTGTTGTCTTTTGGACCTGTTTAGTAGATTTTTTGTTTGTTTGCTTGTTTTGTTTTGTTTTGTTTTTCATTTTATTAGATTTGGTCACTTAAAAATATAAAACTTTAATGCCTATCCAAAAAAAAAAAAGAACAAAGAAGTAGAGAAACTTCTCACCACTAATGAATCCTCAGACTGAAAAGGGAAGATCTTGTCTTTAGGAATCCTCAGATGGAATACCTCTTAGTCCTTAGCCCAAAAAGAAAGAAAGTCTGAAGAGAAATCACAAAGTAGCAAAACTACTGTCTTCTCTAATCTTATACTTCTTCCTGTGCCCAGAATATCTCTTTCTGTCTTATCTATCGTAGGCTTGGGATTAAAATCGTGTATGTTTCCCAATAAGTGGGAGCAGAGGAATGAGATCCCAAGGTCTGGGATTAAAGACATGTACAACCACTGCCTGGCCCTGTTTCTCTTTTGGACTAGATTAATCTCATGGAGTACAAGCAGGCCTTGAAATCACAGAGATCCAGATGAATCTCAGCCTCCGGGAGTGCTAAGATTAAAGGTGTGTACCACCACTGACTGACCTCTATGGCTAACCCTGTGGATGTCTCTGTTCCCTTTACTTAAGGCATCTTTATTTAATTACAAACGATCACAGATGGGGCACAGAGTAGTCAGTCTATTTGTTTGGTACCCAGGGTCTTAATATTGAGTAGCAAAACCTTTTAAAAGTAGGGTCTTACACGAAGATAAATTTAAGTCACTTTAAGGTATACCTTTGAAGATACGGTGGAGCCCCAGCTCTCTACTCCCATTTTGTTTTCTGCCTTATGATATACATTGTTTGTTTCTTTTTCCTTCAGAATGGTAGCCTTCCTCTAAACTGGTCAAAATCAATACTATCAATTGATTATATCCTGACATGTTCAAAGTTTCAGGATACAATCTGAAATAAATATTTAGTCTTTATAATTTAATTTTCCCAAGTATATTTCTATAGTTACTGAGCTGTTAACACACATTTTGATAGTACAAATGAGAAAAGCAATGCTCAATGATGGTGCTGGTTTTGGAGCATTAGATGGTGTAATCTTACTGGAGAAAGTGCATCACTGGGAGATGTCTTTGAGATGAAAAGCTTTACACTAATGCTTTTCTTTTTTTTCATTCTCTCTTCTGTGCTTGTGGTTCAAGATGTGCTCTGGTCAATGTGCCCCACCACTCCCTGCAAGTCTCTCCACCATAATAAACTTAAATAAAATATATTATTTCTTTCATAAGTTTCCTTGCTTATAATGCTTAGTCATAGCATCAGAAAGTAGTTGAATATGCAATGTAAATCATTTTCTACTAGACTGACCTCAAGCTAGTCTCGTAACTGATGATAACTTAGAACTTCTCTGCCTTTTTCCCCTATTCCCAAACTTGCTAGGATAGTATTAAAGTGCAACCTGAGTCAAATTTTTCATTGTTATTGACTAAATGCAAACCAGGCAAGCATTTTATAATCTGAACTTCATTCTCAGCCTTATAAACAGTATTTTTAATGAGCATGTCTAGAATTCTGTGTGGCATTTTATCAGCACCCACATTTTGACTTTGAACACAAATCATCCTACACCAGGAGTAAGTGCTGTCAGTGGTTCACTTTTTAACCTTCATGAGCACAGCACACAGGTCCTTTGCTTTCACCACCTATACTTTGATCAGTCTCTTAAAGTTCCTATGAATCCTGCCATGCCTGAGGATGAAAAAATTATAGGAATTGCATTTACTCTTCCACTCTAATATCTTTTTTATTAGTTATTCAAATTGTGTGTTAGGGCTTCTGACTCTTTTGTATCTCAGGTTAACCAATTTCTTCCTTTTCTATTGAAAATAGACTTCTCTCATACAATATATCCAACCATATTCTCTCTCCATTCTGTCCAGCTCCTGCCTCCCTTAGATTCATGCCCACTCAATTTCCCTTTAGAAAAGAACAAGCATTCAAGAGACAACAACTAAACTCAACAGAACAAGACACAGCAAGACAAGGAAAAAGTCCTTATATTGAGGCTATAAAAGATCACCCAATTGGAAGAGAAAGAAGTCCCAAGAACAGCTAAAAGTGTCAGAGATGCTCCTACTGTTAAGAACCCTGAATAAACACAAGCTAACTGCCAAAATATATACTCAGATTATCGGATGCAGAATTTGCAGGGCCCATGTTTGCTGCTTTAGTCTCTATGATTCCATATGAGCCCTGCTTAGTTGATTTGGTGGACCATGTTTTCCTAGTACTCTCCATCTCTTCTGGCTCCTAAAAATCTTTCTTTCTCTTATTTCCCTGGGTTTGTAATGGAAAATATGGAGTCAGAACTGGCCATCATTTGTAGCCAGGCAAAATTTTCAGTGGTGTAACTGTGTTGTATTTGGCTGAGTTGTTGACAGAGAGGGTTGTTTAGAGATTAAATAACCCAGAATCATGCTAAAACAGAGGTTCACTCTCAAAAACACACAGAAAGGCCCTATTGCTGAGGATAACATCCACGTAGCTCATTGAACATAGAGATGTAGAGCTGGTGCCTAGATGGAGCCTTCATCCACATGTTCTAGTCACTTTGACTTGAGAAGGTACTCTGCAGGATAATGAAAGAAAAACCTGAACACTAAACCAGTCACAAAACCCTTTACCTGCAAATTGTCATGTCTGAAAGCTGTATGGGGACAATGGTGACATAGAACTTGTACAAGTGGCAAAAAATGCCTGATTTAAATTTAGGCTCATGACATAAAAAGGAGCCAATGATCTTCCACTGCCTGTATGGCCAGGAAGCAGAGACTGGATAGCCCAGAGACCCTGGGTTAGAACCAAACAAGATTAATCAAAAAAAGAAAATAATCAATGACATAAGTCCTAATGATATTCAGTGCCTTAACCTGTCATCTGATCATCATCCAATAATCAAATAGGCTTTCTCTGCCACCAGATGGGAGTGAGTATGGGTACAGAGACTCACAGACATACATTATCAAAGAGAGGAGAGGGAGAGAGAGAGAGAGAGAGAGAGAGAGAGAGAGAGAGAGAGAGAGAGAGAGAGAGACTAAATTGAAAATCTCTACCATCTCTCTCCCCTCAAAGCTCAAGAATAAGCAATCTCAAGGCACATTTAGATACTGTGAGTTGTGGACATCACTGGAAATAATTTTTACCTGACCACTACAATAGCTTGTCTATTAATGTAGCATTTAGTGACCCTATTTTAGTTGGAATTATTGACTTATTGATATTTTGATCTTATATAATTATTTATTTTCTAATTAGGCTTTCTGAAATGATTCTGCATATAATAAGGTATCTATCACTGCTTATATATAATATAATATAATATAATATAATATAATATAATATAATACATACAGTAGTACAGTGAGTATTGAATCTTTGAAGACCTGCCAGGTGAAATAAACTACAACCATCTTTATCTTTAGTCTGTTCACCAATTTTGAGTTCACTCTGTCTGATCTATCAGTATTTGCTCTGATATTGAGTTATATCAGAATAGTATGTTTAATAAAACATTAAAACAATTAGTTAAACTTTCTGGACATTTATAATCCCTAAGGTATATTATATAACACAATTCATGAATTATTTATAAAAAATAAAGTCATATATAATCTATATATTAAGCCATATATTCAATGAGTTCTGCTTTAGCTAGGCTAAGTATATCAGGAACTGTTGAAGTTTTTACTTTTCTGTCTGTCAAGTGAATCCAGTTATGAAAGAGTAAATTTTTCCTCTGTATTGTTTGTTAACTACCATTGACTATTTTAAAACAGTACTCTAAGCAGAGATGGGTAAAAAGTCAAATGTGACTTTTTATTCTGATGTGATCAAGCAGATAACAGACCATAATATCATAATTTCCTAACGTTTCCAATTTTAATAAGTCCCTTTGAAAGTCTGGACAGCAGGGCATCTTGGGTAAAGCTGAAAGTTACTGACAACCCCATTAAACTGGTCGATTGCTCTTGCATTTTGTTTGCAGAATTCAATTTCAATAAAATTGATTCTTTTTTAACAAAGGACTTTCTAGACTTTGATGTAACGTGTTTATAGTAAACCTCCAAATTTTCAATTATTGAAAAGGTGAAGGATCAGACTTCTCTAAATTTTAATAAAAACTCTAAGCTTTCAGCAAACAAAGTGAGGTTGGTAGGAAACATAAATATATCTTAGGGTTTTGCTGGTCTTTGAAAATATCATCAAAGCAAATCAATATTTTTGCACTTGGAACTGAATAAAGACAATACTTTTTCTGTGCAGCCTTTACAAGAAAGGTTAGAGGTCAAATAAAAAGGCTTGCATGGCTATTTGCCATTCACAAGCAGTGTTTTCCTGTTTGTGTTAAGGACATTTCTCATAATGTTGATTTATGGGTACACTTACAAAGAGCAATTCAACAGGGTGCTGTTCGTGGTGAGCACTGGCCATGGAGGACCAGGAAGAGACAGGCTCCAGCTAAGCTTCCTACTATCAGGAAATGTAGCTATTTCCATCTGAGCATTTGTCGGCAGAGATTTCAATTAAAGAACCACAGTGCTGAAGCTGCCATTTTTTTTCTTCATTCTATTCCTTCCATACTTTGAACAGTGTATTTAAGATAAATAGCTTTTAATATATCCCTTTGAGGGTGATCAGTGAATAAAATCAACTGATGAGTTATTTAGTTGAAATTGTTCTTGCTCCTGCTATACTCCTAATTGAAAAATTAAGAACTTAAGTACCAGTATGAAAATAATTAAACAACTTTTGATTAAAGACACATATTAATTAATACTCAATGTTTTAACCAAAAAATAAACATTTGGTGTTTTTAGTTTATACATCTTGCCAAAGAATGACTGGGAGGAACGGGAGGGGGAAAGGAGTTTGAACAAGGGATACATGAATAAAAAATATGACTTTATTAGTAGTAATAAAATAATAATAATAATAATAATAATAATAATAATAAATGAATACTTGGTAACTTTTGAAACCAAAATAAGTATATCTAGAAATAAAAGAAAAATGCAGTCTTGTATAAGGTTCATAAAGTATCAATTATATTGAGAATTTTATCTGTAGAAATTTATTGTAATAAAGGTAGTTTGAGTGACAAAACAAAGTATTACTTATCCTGTGCCCTACTCCTTTTTCTAACACATACAGGGCATAGGGTGTTCTACTGAGTTTCTTGATCCATTTGAATGTGAGCTTTGTGTAGCATGAGAGAAAAGGTTAGAGTTGCAATCTACTTGTAATCATCCAGTTGATGAGCACCATCTTTTGAAGATGCTGTCTTTTCTTCAATATGTATTGACTTCGTTGTCAGAAATCAGGTGGTCTTAGGAATGTCAGCTTGCATGTGTATCAAGTTGTCTATTTTTAAAACTTGTAACATGCTCTTTTAGATGAAACAGCACTGCAAAATAACAAAAAAAAAATGTGGGATAGTAGCATTTTGGAATGGTTGTTTTAAGATTCATTTAGCTATTCATTTTTTTCTGCTTTTGAGCTAGATTCTGATAGGTCAGGAAATAAACCACATAATAAATAAATAATTTCTTATGAAACTAAAAAGATTTAGTGCGGCAAAGAACCACATTGTTGAAGTAAAGATTTAGCTTATACTTATGAAAAATGTGTAAAAAGTCATACAATTAGTAGATAGTCACTGTCTAAAACTTAAAAAAAGCCCTCCAAGACATATAAAAAAATTAAACTTGGGCATGAAAATGAATATAAATAATGTGTTTTCAAAAAAAGGAAAAAGGTTAAGAAACATTTTTGAAAATGTTAAATGTCCTTAACAGTCATGGAAATATACATTACAGCTACACTGAGATTTCACCTTATCCTAGTTAGGCTTGTAAGAACTAATAATAATCTATGAGATGCTAATATGTTTACCTAGTATATCTTTCTTTTCAGTGTTTTTGCAAATTCACCTAAGTCTTGGGAGTCTACAAGGTCTTCAGAGTCTCTGCATGTTTCATTCTTTCACATAAATGTGATTAGACCATATTCTTTCCTCATAACTTTACTTATCCCCTTTGAAAACACACTGAATTCATTATTCTTCCCAACACAAACCCTTGCATTTCAATGTCTTTATGTGTAAGAACTTCTTAGGGTAAATTAGGTGGTTTGCATTATCATGGACGAAAAATTATTATGGATATTTTTCATGTGCTGAAGAATATGCCCCTTCCAAAGCAAACTTTAACTAGCAATTATCTTGTCAGAGAAGGGTAAGAATTCACAATTCAATCCTCTGTGTAAGATAGCATGCTGACAGGCCAGTCTTATCAATGTTTTATATGAAATGCCACAAATGTTTGAGTTTATGAGTGCAATGAATAGTATAACTAAAGATAATTTCTCACACAACTCTTGCCTTCACTGCAGATTCTTTCAGCATTCACTTTTGAAGTATTCTTGGAGCTTTGTGGGGAATACTATCAATATCTCATTTAGAACCAGCAGTTAGAGTCCTTATTCTCTACACTCCAACAAGTCATAAATCTCTGTATGCATGCTGCACATAGCATAGAAAACAAGCTTCTTTAGCCATGACTGAGAGCAGTTCTAACCTACGGACACAACATTAGTATTTAAAAGCAATCAGAGCTGGAGAGATGGCTCGGCCATTGAAGGCTAGGCTCACAACCAAAATAAAAGCAGTCTGACAACATATCTATTTAGAAAAAAAAATACTGTATTATACCAAGAAACAAGAGAGATGCGCTGCTCATGATGCTGGATGATGGTTTTAAGATCAACATTTCATGAAGGGTTATTTCTTCAGAAGGCTTGATCTTATCTGTAGACAACATTTCTAATAACCCCATATAATTTACTTTTTTGGTGTCCATGTTCTATTGTCCAGAATCATTGCAATAGGACTGGCTTGTGATATCTTTGAACCTGAATTATTCCCTAAAATATACAGAATGATCTTTCTCCAATTAAACACATATGAAGCTACTTAGAATTGGGTCTCAGAATGTTTCCTGATGTGATACAGCTCCCGTATAGTCCAATCATAGAATGAGTAACAGGTACAAGGAATAAAATGCTATTTTCACAGAATATCACATTCAAAATACAAGTAAATTAAACAAATTTTGGCCTTGGCAGTATCACAGGATAAATAAATCAGGACTTTGAGTATTCAGGTTGCTTGGTAATTTTAACTTTTCTGCTGTACTTTAATTCTTCATTGTAGTATAAAATATTACTAAAATATACCTGAATGAATATGAAAGATAGGATACTTTGGCCTGAGTTTCCTTACATTATAAGTTCTTTTCCTATTTATCTCAAAGAAAAATATAGACATTACAGTAAGATACTCAAAATTTCAAAATTATGGAGGCTTTTATGTGTATATCCATTATGTAATATTTGCCATTATTATTATATCCATATAATATACACTGGGTTTCAAACCTTCTGCCATCTCCAGTAAATAAAAAACAGATTTTACTAGCAAAATATGTTAATACGTAATAGCTTAATATGGAGGATTTCTACAAAATTATTAGCCATCAGACCTAAAAAACAAAACATACTGAGATTTATTAAAGTAATGATAACACCGGGACCTGTGCTCTCTGCGGCGTCCCAGTGCACTCTGGAGCAGGGGCAGCTGAACTCTGCACCTGGCCACACCCACAGCTCCTGCTGCTGCTGAGGGTATCTGCAAGGATCCCTACCGCGACCCCGAACTGAGTGAACTGAGCAAACTAACTGCAGGGGTCTCTGAGGGGCGGATTCGAACCCTGACCAGAG
>PVIH01026969.1:0-17810 GCA_004025045.1 Sigmodon hispidus | reverse complement strand
CATTTGCCTGTGAATTTTAGAATATCATTTTTCCTTACTGCTGAGTAGTATTCCATTGTGTAGATGTACCACAGTTTGTTAATCCATTCTTCAGTTGAGGGACATCTATGTTGTTTCCAGGTTCTTGCTATTACAAATAATGCTGCTATGAACATAGTTGAGCTAATACCTTTGGAGTGTGAATGTGCCTCTTTAGGGTTTATACCCAGAAGTGGTATTGCTGGGTCCTTGGGGAGATTGATTCTCAATTTTCTGAGAAACCTCCATATTGTATTCCAAAGTGGCTGAACAAGCTAACCCTAACCCTAACCCTAACCCTAACCCTAACCCTTAAGGAAATTGAAGCTGTCATTAAAAACCTCCCCAAAAATAAAAGCCCTGGTCCAGATGGTTTCAGTGCCGAATTCTACCAGACATTCAAAGAAGAATTACTACCGTTACTCCTCAAACTATTTCACACAGTAGAAACTGAAGGAATATTGCCAAATTCCTTTTATGAGGCTACAATCACCCTAATACGCAAGCCACTCAAAGACACAACAAAGAAGGAGAATTACAGACCAATTTCCCTCATGAATATTGATGCGAAAATTCTTAACAAAATTTTGGCAAACTGTATACAACAATGCATAAAAGATATCATCCACCATGACCGAAAAGGAGATTTGAGCAACACCTAGAGAGAGACCGCCAGAAGCAGGTGCAGAGCGCTGGAGAAGGGGCGGGACTTCCGGTTCGTGGCGGCGAGGCTGCGGGTCAGCACGGTGGCTTGGCGCATTGCTAAAACCTCTATTTTATAAGTGCTTCTAACAAAATAAACATCATTTAAAACATACCTCTTGGTGGCGAGTTTTTACCATGATACAAGATACCAGGACTTACCCTTTGGTTTTTCAGAAAGCCATTGAAGTCAATTTACTTGTGAGATGCAACTCTTTGTGGAAAGGCTCCAGAAAGCTATTACTTGAATTGTTGAATGATAAGCTTGACTTGCAGTAAAGTTACTCCCAAATTTTGGATATGTCAAAGCCAAAATGTATCTGCTAATCAAAGGTGTATACAATATTGGAGACTGACCTAGGACTATTTAGAATTTCCTGCTTCTTGGATGAAGTGTCCTTGGTAAATTACTAGCTTTTCAAAAACAGACTTCTTGGAGTCCTTCAAGATTAGGCGTCCTTGGTTAGTTACAGAAGTAAGCTTCATGGAGTCTCCCATGATAAGGTGTTCTTGGCTAAACTGCAGGCCTTGCAAAAAACGGGATGTCCTTGGCCCTATCATACAATGTACGTTTAGATAGGACTTCAAACAGTCATCAATCAGCTGCAGAATCATGGGACCAAAGAGATTCTGCCCACCCCAACTTCCTCTGATAACTTTCCACTCTCCTCCCTCTGCTCCCTCCCCTGCCTGAAGCCTGCACTCTCCTCTCTCTACTCCCCCTCCCCTCCAAAAGCACTGCTTAAAAAGCCTCAGCATTCACTCAATAAACGAAGCCTTGACGGGACTCAGATTGACTTTGTCGTTCTTTATGCGCTTGGCTTCCTCTCTCTCTCTCTCTCTCTCTCTCTCTCTCTCTCTCTCTCGCCCCCATATGCTTCACAGGTGGTCCCCCCATGAGACCCTCGAATAACTGGACCTCTTGGACAGGGACAATACAAGAAATGAAAATATCTCAAAAATTGATCAATATGTGGGAAACAAACATGGAGGAGTCAACAGATCTAAGCCATTTTTGAAGATTACTATTTATTCTTGGGAGCAAAGGCTATAATTATTTTATAAAAGGATGCAGATGAAAGAATCTTGGTCCAAATGGTGTACTTCAATTGGAATTTTACAGTAGACCTTATCCTTGAAGCAAATTGGTTCCTACAAAATGAGTATGAGTATGAGGGGAGGAAGCATGTCTGATCCAATGAGAAGAATACACAGTGGGCATGTGACTAGGTTAGGCTGTTTCTAAGACTGATCCTGACTCTACTCAGACATGTTTTGAGGGCACATTTGAAGTCCTTCTAGTTCCTATTGATATGAACTTTGTGTAAGGAGGTATTTCACAGTAGAGGAAGAAAACAACAAATAGACACAACATGTAACTAACTCCAACATAGGCACTAGTATTTGAACACTGGGTTTTCATTTGCTAGTGTTAGAAGAATTTTCAGAAGTGTAGCCAGAATGGCGAAAATTTGATTTTAGAGAAAGTATTTGAAAGTCTAAAACTAAGATCTTTCTTCTTCATGCTTTCCATTCAAAATATAAGCTCTACACTTTCTGTTTTAGCTTTCATGTCAGTTTGAAATCACATTTTAGCCAGAATATTCTTTCTGCAATTCTAAGCCAAAATAAGTACTTGTTTCTTTTAATTTTAGTTTTTGTGTTTTATCACAGCAATATAAAAGAAGTTATACAAGGAAGTGTCAATGAAAACCATAGAAATGTTTGGGAAACTTGAAAAATTATATTTCAATAAACTAGAAAATCTAAATAAAATAATGAAAGCAATTTCAAGTATACATACCATAGCACAACTAGACCAAGATCTTATTCTAAAAAAATAAATGATGAACAATTAAGATGTGATATAACATTTTCTAATAAAACTAAATGTTTTCTGAATTGGCACTATTTTTTCTTAATTTATTATATAACATAAAAAGCATTACAATTCATTCCATTAAACCAGAATTTCCCTAATATTAAAATGGTATAAAGATACACAGAAACAAAACAAAAAGAAAAGAAAAAACTACACACCATTTTCAAATATAAGCCCCTAAATCCCCAATAAAAAACTTTCTAATTTAATTTGCATCATTTTGAAATTGTTATAAATCATAAACCATTTGCTTTGTTTAGGTAATTAAAGACATGCTGAACATAAGTGAACCTATGACTATAATGATAAAAATAATATGATCATCTTGATAGATACAGGAAAAGTTACAAAATCCAACCAACTTTCAAAATAAGTTTAAATTGCTAAGCACAGAGAAACAATATCTGAAAATAATAAGGGCTTTATAAAAATCCCTTCAAAACTGCACTGAGTGATGAAAAACTAAAAAGAACTTCTCAAATGTTAGAAAGAAAACATGGATATAAATTCACATAACTTTTTTTTTCACTAATGGACCTGGCACCATAAAACAAGTAGACAAGACAGATGAATAAAAAGCTGTACAAATGAAAAAAATACATTTTTCTAGTCTATAGAGAACTCCAAAAGTGCAAGAAATGGTATGAAAAACTGACAACTTGCATTACAGAATACAGATACTTAAGAATCTTAAAAAAATGTAAGAAAAATATTTGTTAGCTGTTTGCACATAAACTAATGGCAGAATATACTAAAATTACAGATAATCATACAAAATTATAAGTAACCCAATCAATAATGAGAAGGTTAGCTAAAACCTACATTAACAAAAGATAGTAAGCAAATAAGTACAGGAAAACATATTCAACTTTTTCTATAAAAGAAAGTGATTGCAAAACTATCCCAGTCATAATACCAAGCATCAGTAAATTAAAAAAAAAATCACACACAAATTTCTGAAATAGTAGAGTGGAAAAAAATTCTTATACACTACACAGTTGATTAAAAATTGTCACAACTAACTTGTAAATCTGTCAAAATATTCTATAAAATATATTAATGCAAGATTTTATCTTATCCAAGTGTAGCTCTCCTGAGTATCTGCTCAGATGTGTCAAAGTCATTTATTGTTTTTTTTAAAAAAAGTTTTGGTATTTTTTAACCAAAGGCAAGTGGGAGATTCAACCTAGGTTCTCATTAATAAATTAATATATAAACAGAATGCTACATAAGAAAATTTAGTGTCATTCACTTATATAGAACTTTTATTATGTTTGAGATATAGATAAACTTAGAAATTATAGTACTTAGCACAACATGCTAATCTCACAAACAGAAGTGTCACATATTTGTTTTATCTAGAATTAAGGAAATTCATGTGAAAATAGAAAGGAAATTATTACAGAATATTAAGAGGATCTGAGACATAGAAAAAAATATATGTATGATAGCATATGAGAGTAGATGCCCTAGTCCTCTGGCTCTTAAATTTTTTCAATACAATACCATATTCTGCTATGTTTCTTGAGCATTAAATGTAGGGTTTGTATTGTAAATGTATCATTTGGGACTTGATATCCCATGATAAATTTGTATGTATATTTTGACCAGTTGTGGATTTCTGTAATGGTCTCATTAGCTGCAAAGACAAGTATTGTTGATAAGAACTGAGAACTACATTTATCTGTGGTCTACAGAAAAAATATTTACAATGTAGTCAGAAATTATAGTGGTTTAAGAAAGTAGACATAAGATTTTCTCTTCTAGTGGTTATGATCTTACCAGCCACATATGGTTGGACAGGACTTTCCTCATAATGAGTGGACTTTAAGTAAAATAAGTTAGTTTCTGTTTACTCCTGAATTAAGACAGACCAATAAGATCAAGAAAATTGGCTCAAACCAGTTGTCAAGTCATGCATAGAATGTACTTCCTTATGAGCTAACCTGGAGTCTGCCTGAGGGTCTAGCAACAGCCACTGTCAAAAGTTCCTACTTGCTTGAAATCTGCCTAGAAACAGATGCTGTCTGATCTCCTGAACATGCCCAGCCAATGAGGGACAGACAGGCAATTTCACCAGATCTTGACACAGCTTGGGTCCTGGGAAGAAAGCATATGAAGCTATCACCATTGTTGAATAAATGAGTTAGTCCTTTTCAACTGACTCCTGAGGTCTGTGTCATTGACTCTGTGTCTTCTTCCCCCCTCCTACAAAGAAACTATTAGGATCCACAACATACCCCCAAATAGAAGTGCCACCATTGCATAATCTGGTATATCTTTACATACTGTTTACATTTTTAGTATAAACTCTACACAGCTGGGTCACACTGCTAATTAGTTTTGACCCTTGTATGAATAGCCTTTTCTGATACTATGAGAGAATGTATTTAGGGAAAGGCTTCTTCAGTTTAAGCTCTATTCCTATATCCTGTATCTACATGTATGATGTCTTCAGCAAGAAATATTTTAATTTCTGGCAGAAAACTAAGGGCAAAGGAAATATTCTATATTATTATCAGTCTGCTTTACTCCCCTGACAAGCAACTGTAAGGATATTTTTCCATGCTTAGCCCTTGAGTATTTGTTAAATAAATAATTTGTGGCTCATCTGGATAGAATTTTACACCAAATGATATAACTTCAGCAAATGATCATGATAAAATTTATTATACAATTATATATATATTACATATACAAAGTATTTTGAATAAAATAATGTAAAGAACATTAAGGATATTTGGAAACTTCCTTTTATGTTTTCAACCTAAACTACTAACTTATATAAGCTGAGTTACCAGCAAGTCCTTGGGATCCTCCTATCTTTCCCCAATGCCTCAGTACCGTAGTTACAGACACTATCTGCTATGTCCAGACTTTTATTATAGGTGATAGGAATTCTACCTCAGGTCCTCATCCATGAATAGCAAGTACTGTTAACTATAAAGCTGTCTTTATAGCCTTTGCTCATTAGTGAGTCTTGTAATATTTCAGATAAATATTAGAAAACAAGGGAAGCTACATGTAGAATACATAAACACTATGACTGCTTAAACAGAGTCTGAACAAAAACATAAGTGGAAGGGAAATCCTTATAGAGATCTGCCTCCAAAGGAAAAAATACAAAAGCCAATGAGAAAATGTCCTCATTCAATGGTGCTTCCTGCCTGTTCTGATCCTTGTAAATTTTAAGCCACAATAGAAATTCCATAGTTTCAAACAAAAGCCTGAATTCATTTTGTACTTTTAGCAAAGTGTTTGGAAGTAGGCTGGAGTTTCCTAATGAAGAAATAGCTCACCTGCCAAGAAAAGCTAAGTGAAAGAACTGACATATCTCAGAATGGATTTTCTTCCTTGTGGCCTAATGACCATTCTTGAAACAAGAATATCTACACCTATCTCTCATTCACGCTTTATTTTCTAAAGTGTTTGTGACTCCTGAATGTCTGTTCTCTCCAGTCTTTTTTGATGTTAAACAGGCTTGAAATAAAGGAACATTAGAACATTTTAAAATACTACCAATTCTCTGCTCTCCTAGTCCCTAGTTGACTGACCAAAGCACCCTCTTCAAAGAAGTCGATGCTGAAAAGGTCATTTTTATTTGAAATTTTAATGGTGTCTCTTGAAATTCTGATATTTATAAAGAATTTCAGAAATTTTTATGTCTTTTCAGAGTGTATTTTGTAATTGTTTTTGCATATACTGTATTGTTTATATAAATGGTTGAGGTTATAATGGACTAAAATAAATTTATTTTAAAAAAAGAAAATAAACTTGTGCTAGTTTTAAAAAAGTCATTTGTATTTGGAAGTTTTCAGGTTCCTATGAAAATACTATGTTCATTCAATATGGTAATATATTTTAATTTTGGACATTGCTGATGATATCTAACCAAACCTATACTATGTAAAAATTAATATTAATGCCTTTCTATATATCATGGTGGATGGAAATTTTTTTTCAGATTGATAACAGAAAGTTTTTGTGAGCAAAAATACAGCAATCCCAACAACAGCTATTTACATTTATGAAGCTGTCTTGCAAATTTTAGAAGAGAAAGATAAGTTGTAGAAAATCATGGGTAAATGTTACTGGATTGTATTTGATAATGACAAAGTAAAAATTCTCAAAAAAGAAAAGTAAAATCAATGTGAGATGTAGATTTGTGTGCTATTGAAATTTAAGTTATTGTAAAAATGTCAACATTTTAACTGGGCCATGAAAACCAACCATCTGGATATAGTTCTACTACATGAGCAATTCTGAGAGCAAATCAAACAAAATTCCCATGCCCTCATGTTTACTGGTTAATGATTTCTGGAATCTTCACTGCTGTCTCATACATTAAGTATGAGACAGTAAGTGCCATTTGAAAGTTTGAAATTTTGACTAAAGCTTCCTTCTTTACCTTAGCTACTTAAGATCTTTTAAAAATGCTTTTTTGTATATAAAATACTTTTATTTTAAGAGGAAGAGTTAATATGTTTGACTGGTGATATAACTTTTTTATATAAGCAAATGATGATTTATAATTACTTTTTATTTTGGGTATAATGAAGTTTTAAATCTGGACCTAGAGGTGGGTCAAAATGATGGGTAAAAACTATACTTTTTCTTTAACCTTGTTTCAAAATGTACAGTACAACCACTATTTGAAAACCTTTGCAAGCATTCATGAAAGTCTTAATAATGGATATGTATAATTTGTCTAGTCATATAGCTAAATGTTTAGTCTTCATACTTTGTGACTTTGCAAAATGTATAGAGCCTAAATTTCTGAATTTGAGTTAACAAAAGTATTGCAAAATATTACTATTGTGTGTATATTCTATTGGGGTTGAGTTATTATTTGCATGAATGACTAAATATCAGGTTGTTCCATGTCATATAATGAAATTAAAATATGTAGCAGTAATAATAAAAATAGAAAGTTTCTACAAATAAAATCATAATAAAACTTAACTTGTCCAACTTTTTCATATTATCTTATTTTTCTATTTCCCTGTTTGCTATATGTGTTGCTGGGTTCTAACAATTCCCTCAGGAGAGGGTGTGAGAAGGCACAGAGTTAAAGAAATAGACCCCAGGGGTCAGTTGAAATAGGCCTAGCTCATTTATTTAGCAATGGGTAGAGCCTTATACACTCTTCTCCCAATACTCAGGCTGTGTCATCATCTGGTGATATTGCACAGTTGTTCCTCATTGGCTAGGGAGGATCAGGAGACCTGACAGCATCTGTTGCTATGGTCAGGAACTTTGGGCAGCAGCTGTCGCTAGGCAGTTTCTGACAAATCAGAAACTTTGGACAGCAGCTATTTCAAGAATCTCAGGCAGAGTCCAGGAAGGTTCAAAAGGAAGTACATTCTGTGCATGCCTGAGCAACTGATTTTAGCCAATCTCCTTGGCCCTATGGGCCTGTTCTACTATATATATATATATATGTATATATATATATATACATATATATATATTAATTGCTCATTAAACTTTTCAAAATTTTGATGAGATTCTTTGACTTGTAAATAGTTTTCTTTTTTTCCTTTATTTAGTTTGTATTTATCAAGAAAAACAGTAAAATGAATTTAAAATGCTGATAAGTTAACAATAAGTATAAAGAAAATAAAAATCATAAGCATGACTTATCAAGGGTGATAATGCAAATAATTTGATACACATATATTTACTTTGTGTTCAGCTTTCCCTCTGAATTTTTTTTCCATCCCTGTATATCCTTATTCAAGGTCCCTTCTCCCTCCCACCACATCAGGGTGTTTTTTCTTCTCCACAAATCCACTACCCCTCCCAGGGCAGGCAGGAGAAACTCCCATGGTCCCACTGATCCAATAATGCTTAGTATAGTCACCACTCCTGACAAATCCAGTTCTGTCCCCCCTCCCTCAAGAGTGAGTCAGGTGTTCCTCTAGGTGGAGTGGGATCCTAAGGTAAGTCCAGGGTGTTTCTGATCCCAAGCTGTTCAGTGGTTGTGGTTTGCAGCTTGGGAATGCTTTGCATTTTTCTTGTTTGTTTGTTTAGAGACCACTAATGAGTAAGTTCATCCCATGCTTATCTTTCTGGGTTTGTGATAACTCGAACAGGAGGATATTCTCCAAATCCATCCATTTGCCTGCAAATTTTAGGATATCATTTTTCTTACTGCTGAGTAGTATTCCATTGTGTAGATGTACCAGTTTGTTAATCCATTCTTCAGTTGAGGAACATCTAGGTTGTTTCCAGGTTCTTGCTATTACAAATAACACTGCTATGCACATAGTTGAGCTAATGGCTTTGGAGTGTGACTGTTCATCTTTAGGGTATACACCCAGAAGTGGTATTGCAGGGTCCTTGGGGAGATTGATTCTCAATTTTCTGAGAAACCGCCGTATTGCATTCCAAAGTAGCTGAACAAGCTTACACTCCCACCACAGTGGAGGAGTGTTCCCCTTGCTCATCATCCTCTCCAACATAGGCTGTCATCTGTGCCTTTTATCTTAGCCAATCTAACAGGTGTTAGGTGGTACCTCAAAGTTGTTTTGATTTGCATTTCTCTGATGGCTAGGGATGATGAGCACTTTTTTCAGGTGCCTTTCAGCCATTCGTAATGCCTCTGCTGAGAATTCCCTTTTGAGATCTGAACTTCATTTTTTGATTGGGGTATTCAAGATTTTGAGCTCTAGGTTCTTGAGCTCTTTATAGATCTCAGAGATCAGTCCTCTATCACTTGTAGGGTTGGTGAACACCTTTTCCCATTCTTTAGGCTGTCATTTTGTCCTATTAACACTTTCCTTGGCTTTACAGAAGATTCCTAGCTTGAGGAGATCCCACTTATTGATTATTGGTCTTAGTGTCTGTGTCACTGGTGTTATATTTAGGAAGTGATCGCCTGTGCCAATTCGTAGAAGTGTATTTCCCACTATCCTTTCTATTAAGTTCAAAGTGGCTGGGTTTATGTTGAGGACTTTGAGTTTAGTGCAGGGTGACAGGCTCGGATATATTTGCATTTTTCTACACAATTCCATCCAGCTATGCCAACACCATTTGTTACATATACTATCTTTTTTCCATTGAATATTTTGGACCTCTTTGTCAAAGATCAGGTGTTCATAGGTTTTTGGGTTAATGTCCGGATCCTCAGTTCTATTCCATTCATCCACAAGTCTGTTTTTATGCCAGTACCAGGTTGTTTTTATTACTGTAGCTCTAAAGTATAACTTGAAGTCAGGGATGGTGATATCTCCTGAGATTTTTTGTTGAGTAAAATTGTTTTGGCAATCCTGGCTTTCCTGTTATTTCAAATCAAATTGAGTATTGTTCTTTCAAGGTCCAAAAAATATTGTGTTGGGATTTTGATGGGCAGTGCATTGAATCTGTAGATTGCCTTTGGTAGAATTGCCATTTTTACTATGTTGATCCTACCAATCCAGGAACATGGGAGAGCTTACCATTTTCTGATATCTTCTTCAATTTCTTTCTTCAGTGATTTAAAATTTTGGTCAAATAGGTCTGTTACTTCTTTGGTTATAGTTACTCCAAGGTATTAAATACTATTTGCAGCTATTATGAAGGGTAATGTTTCCCTTATTTCTTTTTCAGCTCTTCTATCTTTAGTGTATAGAAGGGCTACTGATTTCTTTGAGTTAATCTCATATCCTGCTCCCTTGCTGAAGGTGTTTCTCAGCTATAGCAGTTCCTTGGAAGAATTTTGTGGGTCACTTATGTATACAATCATATCATCTGCAAATAGAGATAGCTTCACATCTTTTCCAATTTGTATCCACTTAATCTCTTTTTGTTCCCTTATTGCTTTAGCTAAAACTTCGAGAACTATATTGAATAGATAAAGGGACAGAGGACATCCTTGTCTAGTTCCTGATTTTAGTGGGATTGCTTTCAGTTTTTCTCCATTAAGTTTGATACTGGCTGTCAGCTTCTTGTAAATCGCCTTTGTTATATTTAGGTATTCTCCCTGTATTCCTGATCTCTCCAGGGCTTTAATCATAAAGGAGTGTTGGATTTTTTCAAAGGCTTTTTCCGCATCTAAGGATAAGGTCATGTGGTTTTGTTCCTTTAGTTTGTTTATATGATGGATAACGTTTATAGTTTTTCGTATGTTAAGCCAGCCCTGCATTTCTGGGATGAAGCCTACTTGGTCATGGTAGATGATATCTTTTATGCATTGTTGTATACGGATTGCCAAAATTTTGTTGAAAATTATCACAACAATGTTCATGAGGGAAATTGGTCTGTAATTCTCCTTTTTTTGTTGTGTCTTTGAGTGGCTTGGGTATTAAGGTTATTGTGGCCTCATAAAAGGAATTTGGCAATATTCCTTCAGTTTCTACTCTGTGAAATAGTTTGAGGAGTAACAGTAGTAATTCTTCTTTGAATGTCTGGTAGAATTCGGCACTGAAACCATCTGGACCAGGGCTTTTATTTTCGGGGATGTTTTTAATGACAGCTTCAATTTCTTTAAGGGTTATATGCCTGTTTAGGTAATTAATCTGATCTTCTTTTAATTTTGGTAGATTGTACCTGTCCAGAAAGCTGTCCATTTCTTCTAGGTTTTCCATTTTTGTGGAATACAGATTTTCAAAATATGATCTGTTAATTCTCTGTATTTCCTGGGGGTCTGTTGTTATGTCCCCCTTTTCATTTCTGATTTTGTTGATTTGGACACTCTGTCTCTGTTTTTTGATTAGTTTGGCTAAGGGCTTATCTATCTTGTTGACTTTCTCAAAGAACCAACTCTTAGATTCATTGATTCTTTTTATTGTTCTTTTTGTTTCAATTGTATTGATTTCAGCTCTAAGTTTGACTATTTCCTGCTGGCTACTCCTTCTAGGTGAGTTTGCTTCTAATTGTTCTAAGGCTTTCAGCTGAGCTATTAGGTTTCTAGTGTGGGATTTCTCTAGGTTTTTCATATAGGCATCTAGCCCTATGAATTTTCCTCTCAAGACTGCTTTCATTGTGTCCCACAAGTGTGGATACACTGTGGATTTATTTTCATTAAATTCTAGGAATGCTTTGATTTCTTTCTGAATTTCTTCCTTGACCCAGAGATGGTTCAACTGAGTGATGTTTAGTTTTCATTAGTTGATATGCTTTCTTTGGGTTTTGATGTTGTTGAACTTTAACTTTAGGTCCTGGTGGTCTGAAATGTTACAAGGGATTATTTCCATTTTTTTGTATCTGTTGATATTTGCTTTATGACCAATTATGTGGTCAATTTTGGAGAAAGTTCCATGAGGAGCTGAGAAATATGTATATTCCTTTGCGTTTGGGTGGAAACTTCTGTAGATATCTATTAAATCCATTTGCATCATAACCTCTTTTAGATTCCTTATTTCTCTGTTGAGACTCTGTCTGGTTGATCTATACAGGGTTGAAAGTGGGGTATTGAAGTCTCCCACTATTAGCGTGTAAGAATTGATGTGAAATTCGAGCTCTAGAAGTGTTTCTTTTACATAAGTAAGTGCCCTTATATTAGGGGCATAGATATTCAAGACTGAAATCTCCTCTTGACCAATTTTTCCTGTGATGAATAAGTAGTGACCATCTTGGTCCCTGTTTATTGCTTTTAGTTTAAAGTCTACTTTGTTAGATATTCGGATTGCAACCCCTGCTTGTTTCTTAGGGCCATTTGACTGGAAAATCTTTTTCCAACCCTTTATGCTAAGCCTCTGTCTGTCCTTGCAGATGAGGTGTGTTTCTTGTGGGCAACAGAAGGATGGCTTCTGTTGTTGTATCCATCTTGTTAGTGTGTGACATTTTATAGGAGAGTGCATTCCATTGATATTAAGGGAAATTAGTGACCATTGATTGATATTTCCTGCCATTTTTGATGGTAACTTGTTTGTTTTTCCTTTCTCTGGAGAATTCTTCTGTGGAATTATTGATTATTTGTGATTTTGTGGGTGTATCTGGGGTGCTTAGGTTGGAGTTTTCCCTCTAATACTCTCTGTAGTGCTGGATTGGTAGGTAGATATTGTTTCAGTCTGACTTTGTCATGAAATATCTTGTTTACTCCATCTATGGTGATTGATAATTTTGCAGAGTATAGTATTGGCAGCCATGCTCTTTTAGCATCTGTTTATCTTCTGAAAAAGTCCTTCTAGCTTTCATCATTTCCCTTGAATAGTCAGGCGTTATTCTGATGGGTCTGCCTTTATATGTAAGTTGGCCCTTTTCTTTTGCAGCTCTTAAAGTTTTACTGAGTTCTGTATGTTTTGTGGCTTGATTATAATGTAGCGTGCTGTCTTTTTTGGGGGGTCATATCTATTTGGTGTTCCGTAAGCTTCTTGCATCTTTATAGGCATTTCCTTCTTCAGCTTATGGAAGTTTACTTCTATGATTTTATTGAAAACATTATCTGTGCCTTTGAGCTGGTATTCTTCTCCTTCTTCTATTCCTATTATTCTCAAATTAGGTCTTTTCATGGTGTCCCAGATTTCTTGAACATTTTGAGTTATGGCTTTTTTAGTTTTACTATTTTCTTTGACTGATATATCTATTTGAGCTACTGAGTGTTCCACTTCAGAGATTCTATCTTCCATCTCTTGAACTCTGTTTGTTTTGCTTGTATCTGTGGTTCCAGCTTTATTCTTCAGATTTTCTGTTTCCATCTTTGCCTCATTTTGTGCCTTTTTTATTGCTTCTATTTCAACTTTTAGTTCCTGGTATGTTTCTTTCATAGATTTGTTCATCTCTTCCAATTTTTGTTAGTATTTTCTTCTATTTCTTTAAGGCTATTTTCTTTGTATCTTCTTTGAGAGCTTCGATGATCATCAAAAAGGAATTTTTGGTGTTGCTTCCTTCTTTTTCCTCTTCATTGCTCAGTGCAGGTCTTGTATTTGTAGGATCTTCACTTTCTTCTGGAGTTACCTAGTTGTTCTTTATATTATTATGCAAGTTTTTGCACTGGCATTTGCCCATGGCTTTAGTGGTTCACGATTAGGTGGCTCCTGGTCAGTTGTGGCTCTCGGGCTTGTGTGTCTCCTATGACTTCTGAGGAAGAGGTCTGCTCAATGACTACTTCTGCACTATGCAGGGGACTGAATTTCAAGTCTTTATTCTTTCTCTGTTTGATCAATTGGAGGCGTGGTTGCGGCCCTGGAAACTTTCTTAGCAGCAGCTGGGGGGACCGTGACAGGCAAAGTTTATCTCTGCCTGCTCCAGAGTGTGCTGGGATATGCTCTGCTGACACCACCCCATCCTGGAACTGGAGCCAGAACCAATGGAAGCTCAACTCTCCTCTCCCTGGGAGGGATACAGGTGCTCAGGCCTGCTGACCCCTTCTCATCCCTGGGCGGGGTCTGAGTCTGTCCTTCAGTGTCCCCAGTCTTTATCTGTTTTGCTCATTTGGAGGTGGGTAGCCATGCTAATTCCCTCAGCAGCAGCTGGGGGGCCCTTAACAGGAAGAATTTATCTCCATCTGCTCCAGAGTGTGCCAGAACATGCTCTGCAGACAGCACCCGGTCCCGGAACCATACTTGTAAATATTTTTCTAATCAATTATGGAGATGATGCTTTTCATCATATGACACAAATAAAAACAATAAGAAATATCTGTACTTAAGTACACAGAGAGAATACAAGAATAGCTATAAGAGTAATTCATACTCTAAACTTATTCAAATTGTCAGCCAACAAAGAAATAAGTCTATTTTCTTTCTGTCTGAGAAGGAATAGGTATTCTTCTGTGTATGATTCAAACAGTATTTCTTCTTTCTGAAGATACTGAAAAGTAATGTTCAGTAGAAAACCTACCAGTCTCATTTACTTTGCATGAAAGCATACCGAATGCTAGCAAACCTATTGAGAGTGAGTTTTTTGCATCTCATTTATTTACAGTATATACCATTTTTACACAGTAAAGAACAAGAGAATTTCTACATAACAAAAGAATAGCTACCAAAGACATTTGGAAGTACTGGTTTAAAGACGAGAGGAAATTAGCTACTGAAATAATGGTAAAGCTATGTCTGTCTTTCTCAGGCTTTGTCATATAACTCAGAATGATAACTCTCCAAACCCATCCACTTGCCTACAAATTTCAGGATGCCACTTTTTAAACTTTAAAGTAATAATAGAGTGTTTAAGTGTACCACGACTTTTGAATTTATTCTTTCTTCAGTTGAGAGGTTTGCAGGTTGTTTCCATGTCATGATTATTCTGAATAATGCTAATATGCACATAGTTGAACTACTATCCTTGGGATAAAAATGAGTATCCCTTGGGTATATGCCCAATAGTATTGCTGGGTCATTGGGGAGATGGATACTCAATATTCTGAGGAATGGTCATACTGATTTCAAAAGTGGCTAGACAAGTTTATACTCCTACCAGAAATTTGGAAGTATTCCCCTTCTTTAACAACCCCTCCATCATAGGTTGTCATCTGTGTTTTTGACCTTAGTCATGGTGAGAGGTGTAAGATGGTGTCTCAGAGTAATTTGGATTTGCATTTATGTGATGGCTAAAGATGTCGAACAGTTTTTCATGTGTCTTTCAGGCTTTTGTAATTCTGTTGAGAATTCCCTTTTTAGCTCTGAACCCCATTTTTAACTGGGTTATTTAGATTTTTGGGTTACAGTTTCTTAAATTCTCTATATATTTTGGAGATCAGTTCTCAGTCAGATGTAGAGTTGGTGAAGCTCTTTTGACATTTTGGATGCTGTCATTTGTGTTATTGACTGTGCTATTTGCCTTACAGAAGCTTCTCAGTTTCAGGAGGTCCCACTTATTCATAGTTGTTCTTAGTGTCTATGCTACTTGTGTTATATTTAAAAAGTAATTGCCAGCAGCAAGGAAGCAGAGCTGAGCACAGCTGAGAGGTCAGAGGTAAGAAGGTGACTTCTGCCACCTGAATGCAGGCCCTGAATGGCCACTCTGCTTCTGTTCACCAAGATCATTGCTGGTGTAATAGCATCATTGGAGCAGCCAAGTCCCTGGCCACACAGCTGAGAGGTGAAAGGTCAAGAGGTGATGACTGGTATCATAACACTGCAACCTCATGAGCACGTCTGACCCTTTGAGCACATAGCTGATTAAGAGTCCTCAGACCAAGAACCCACTAAGAGCTGACTAAGAACTAACCAAGAGTGAACTGGGGAAACAATGGGCAGACAGCAGTGCAAGAATATCTACAATAATACAAAGGTCAGCAAGACACCACCTGAAGAAGCAAGTAGTTCTACAGCTTCAAGAACTGAACATAACAACGAAGAGGGAACAGAAGGAAATGACCTAAAAAACAGCTTTATGAAACTACCAGAAGCCATAAAAGAGGATATAAAAAACTCACTTTAAGTAATAGAAGAAAATACAAACAGAAAATTAAGAGATGATAAAAAGCCTTTAAAGAAAATAAAGAAACCCAAGAAAAGGAAAACAAGCAGGTAGCAGAAATTTCCCATGAATTAAAAACTGGAATAGAAGCAATAAAGAAGACACAAACTGAGACAAAACTAGAAATACAAAATCTGAAAAAAAAAAACAACCTAGCACCACAGATTCAAGCATAACCAATGGACTACAAGAGATGGAAGAGAAATCTCTGGTGTAGAAGACTCAATACTGGTAATAGATACATCAGTTAAAGAAAACACTAAAACTAAAAAAGACATATCACAAAATGTCCAGGAAATTTGGGACACCATGTAAAGACCAAACCTGACTATAATTGGAATTGAAGAAGAATAATACCAGCTCAAAGACACAGAAAATATATTCAACAAAATCAAAGAAGAAAACTTCCCCAACCTAAAGAAAGAAATTCCTATAAAAATAGAAGAAGCTTACAGAACATCAAATAGACTAGACTCTCAAAAAAAAAAAACCTGCTCACCGTATACTAATCAACCCTCAAAACCTACAAAACAAAGAAAAATACTAACAGCTGCAAAGAAAAAAGATCAAATCAACTCTAATGGGCAGAACCATCAGAATAACACCCAACTATTAAATAGAAACAATGAAAGAAAGAAGGTCCTGGTCAGACATTATACAGACAATAAAAGTGCATGGATGCCAACCTAGAATACTGTAGCAAGCAAAACTATAAAACAACATAGATGGAGTAAACAACACCACCTAACCACAAATGGTGCCCTACAAAATGTCCTAGAGGGAAAACTACAACGTATGGAAACCAGAAATACCCATGTATCCACAGACAAGTCATAAGCCCACAGAAGAACCCCCCCAAGTGAAACACAAGCTACTATAAAAAATGATGAGAAATATTATTAGTCATTATTACCCTTTAACATCAATGAACTCAATTCCCCTATGTAAAGACACACCCTAACACAATGGATTAAAAAACAGAAACCATCCTTCTGCTACATATAATAAACAGACCTCAACTTTAAATAAATACCCATCAACTTTAAAGACAAACACAGGCTCAGATTAAAGGGTTGGGAAAAGAATTTTCAATAAAATAGCCCTAATATAAAAGCTGGTATAGTCATTCTAAAAATCTAACAAAATAGACATCAGAGTAAAATCAGTAAAAAGAGATCAGGAAGCTCACTACTTATTCATCTCAGAAAAAATTCACCAAGACAAAATCTCAATCCTGAATATCTATGTCCCTAACACAAGGCCAACTACATAGGTAAAAGAAACACTTCTGAATCTTAAACCTCATATCAAACCTGATGCACTAATAGTGAGAGACTTCAATACCCCACTTTCACCCTTGGGTAGGTCAACCAGACAGAAACTCAACAAAAAAAAAAAAATAAGCGAAGTAGCAGAAGTTATGATTCCAATGGTCTTAGTAGATATATACTGAACCCTCTACCCAAACATAAAGGAATATACATATTTCCCAGCACTCCATGGAACTTGGTCTAAAATTGACCACATACTATGTCATAAAGCAAATATCAACAGACACCAAAATATTAGCATAAAACCTTGTACCATTTCAGATCACCATGGTCTCAAGTAAGAGTTCAAGAATATCAAGAATCAAAGAAAGTATACCAACTGATGGAAACAAAACATAACTCAACTGAACCACTTCTAGGTCAAGAAAGAAATTAGGCGGGGCTGGAGAGATGGCTCAGCGGTTAAGAGCACCGTCTGCTCTTCCAGAGGACCCGGGTTCGATTCCCAGCACCCACATGGCAGCTAACAACTGTCTGTAGTTCCAGTTCCAGGCAAACACCAAGGCAAATAAATAAATAAATAAAGTTTAAAA
>PVIH01026968.1:0-17810 GCA_004025045.1 Sigmodon hispidus | reverse complement strand
GATCTGCCAGGAGTAGAGACTCAACTAAGCAATATTGGGTTATTGGGTTATTGGGACCATGGGACTGTCTGCTGCCTGCCCAGGGAGGGGATGGGGAGTTGTGGTGAAGAAAAATGACCTGATGTGGAGGAAGGGGGAAGGACATTGAATAAGGATACACAGGGTTAGGGTTAGGGCTAGGGTTAGGGTTAGGGTTAGGATTAGTATTTTTATGTGTAGCAAACTTATTTGCAGTATCACCCTTGATAAGTCATGTTTATGATTTTTATCTTCTTTATAAATATTGTTAACTTTTCAGCATTTTAAATTCATTTTACTTTTTTGATAAATACAAAATAAATAAAGAAGAAAAAAAAAAAAAGACTAAGGTATTTGGAAGAAGTTTGATAGAGGAGAATGTAATGTCCAAACCAGAATGGGCTGCTCATAAATATCAAGCTGGTGATCATTTGACATTTTTAACCAAAGGATGCAAAACCATCTGGCTAGGATAAGAACATTCCCAGTTGTTTATATAAACATTGAAGAGGGAAGTGGATAGCCTCTAAGGTCCTTTCTGACCTTTATATTCTGTGACTTGAAAATTAACTTTGTAATACAACTTGCTTTTAATTTAGAAATGCAGGATTTAAAACAGTCTTAATGACAGAATTTATTTTTTCAGTATTCATATATGTGAGTAGATATATAGCTAATTTTATTTTTAATTTATTTAAATCATTTTATACCTATATTATATTTGTATCAATATCCTGGTCTTTTTTCACCTTCCTCTATTTTCTTAATTTTTTTTATCTTCTGACTATCTATCATCTATCTATCTATCTGTCATCTACCTATAGATTTATCAAACTTAATTGGTTTATTTAATATACATATGTGTGAATGTTTTTAGGATTAACATATTGAAATCATACATATTATATATTACAATCAACATTAGATTCATTCTCATTTTTTCAGTAGTCATTAATTGCCTCTAGGTTTTGGCTAAAGATGACACCATGACAATATATTTTTTGTGTTGTTCATTCTTTGACAAAATCCTAAGTTGTTTTTATTTAAATGTATTACCAAAAGTTCTATATAATTATGATTTTGAATCTAAGACTCAGAGGCCTTCATGATACTATCAGGTGAGATTTTTGAGGACTTTATGAGATTTTATTTTAATTACTTAAATATGTATGTCATAGATTCACTAGTTTGTTCATCATAAAAATGGTATGGTAATAGCTATAATGCATATGCAGAGGACATGGTGTAGACCCATGCTAGTCCTATGTTTGCTGCTTCATTTTTTGTGAACTTATATTTGCTTCACTTAGTTGATTCTAAAAGCCTTATTTAGTTCCTGGTGTTCTCCATCTCCTCTCTCTCTTACACCCTTCCTTTCCAATTGCTCTCAATAGAATTCCCTGAGGTCTGAAGGGAGAAATTTGATTCGACATTTCTCATATATATTTTCAATTTCTTTTATTTGATACCAGAGAAAGACTCTGATGAATAAATGTGACACTGATCTATGAGTATAAAAGGATATAATTAGGTATAATTTTATTGATTTTTTTGTTGTAGTCATTGTCTAAATAGCAGCAATGTTTGGTTTTATGCTATGTTTTTGGGCTGTCTAGTCTCTTCTTCTTGGTCACTAAAGTATTTTCAGGTATAGGTTTTACTGGACCTTAAGTAAAATTGGACATTGGTTGTGCCACCATTTTCCTAGCATATTTTCCAGGCAGGGCAGATATAGGTCAAAGGCTTTATGGCTGAACTGGTGTTCATGTTTCTTTTTAATTTCCTGCAAAGTATCTACCATGACCAAAGAGACTAGAACATAGAGGTAAAGGCTATTTATTAGGATCACCTTCAAACATTCAAGGAAGCTTTTACTGTACCAGGTTCCAACAACATTCCCCAAATGCCTTCTGATCCCTGTCATCTCTTCATTTCTCAGCTCTCTTCTCATCTGATCGCAGCAAGTCCTGTCTACATCCTCCTCTAGTCTGAGTGTAGAATGTTTTTCATTTTCCTATCCTAAGAAGATCCAGGATCCTCTCTGGATACCTCTTATTTATCTCACCTCTGGGCCTACAGATAGTAGCTTAGGTATTATTTACTTAATAGCTAAAATTGTAAGTAAATACACACCACATTTATCTTCCTTGTTATAGGTTACCTCATTTAGGATGATATTTTGTAGCTTCATCTATATGGCTACAATCTTCATAATGTCTTTTTTTGTACAGCTGAATAATAATTCATTGTGGAAATATTCTACATCATCTTTATCTAATCTTTTGTAGAAGACCATCTAGGTTTTTCCCAGTTTCTGGGTATGAATATGGTTGAGCAAAAGTCCTTGATATAGGATTGAGCTGGGTTCCTCAAGCTATTCGTGGAGGGAACTGATGACAATCTCCAATTTAGACTCTCTCTTTACATGTCTGGCTGTGTGTGTCTGTAACTGTTCCCATCTACTACCATAGGAAGCCTCTCTGATGACAGGTGAACAAGACACTAACTGATTAGTATAGCAGAATATCATTAGGAATTATTTTATTGCTTTTGTTGTTTGTTTGCCACTTGTGTTTTGTTCTAGTCTAGGTCTCTAAGCTAATTAATCTTCTGTTCCTAGCTACTCAGGTAGTGTAGAGAAGCTTCCTCTCATAGCATGTGACACAAGTTAATGCAGATATTGGATGTTCACTTCCAATATTTCTGTGCCATCATTGCCCCAGCATATCTTATAGGAAGAACAGATTGTAAGTTAAGGTATTTGATTTAAGGTAGGTGTCCAACTTTCTGTTTTGTAGTTTGAAGAATATCTTTCTGTGGCAGAGACTAGAACATAGGGATGAAGGCACCATGTCAGCTCTAACTTGAACTCTCTATGTTCATCAAGCTATGTAGATGTTGTCCTTGGCTATGTTGCCTTGTTGTCAGTTTTCAGAAATGAGAAATAACCTTAAATTCTTCACAAATTTTTTGCATTGAACACTCTTTGCAAGGCACTAACATAGATAATTAATAAATAGGACCTCACCATTCATCTCTCCCCTAAATCCAGGCCAGAAAAGAAAACACCTGTAGGCAAAAACTCCCTAGTAAAATCCAGTTTTGTGGACAACACATCTGAAAATCCTGCCACAACCCTCAACCCATTCCATCACTCAGCAGCCTCAATAGCTACCTGAGATCAACAGACCCTCAGCAACTATTGGGCCAAGTGCTAGGTGACATTCTACCCAGCCCAGACAGAGATCCCACTCTTCATGAACCATGCCCTTGGACACACCCTGGGAATATTACCTCACTTATCTCTTCCCTAAATGAAGGCCAGCAGGGAAACCCCTGCAAGGCAGAACTTCCCAGAAAAATTGAGTTTATTGGACACCTCATTTACAAATCCTACCACAACCCCCACATAACTGATTACCCAGCAACCTCAACAGCTACCTGAGACCCACAGTTCCTCAGCACTTATTGGATCAAGAGGGGAACGCTAGACCCGCAATTTGCCAGCACCTGTTGGATCAAGAGCTCCTTTCAGATCAAGATCTCCTACTGAATCAGAGTTGACATAAGACCAAGATTGGATCCCTGAAAAGCAGAAAAAGCCAGTTCTTACTGCATCAAAACCAGCTCACTTTAACACAAAATGCTCCAAATGGACCAAGAGCCCAGATTGGATCAAGAGAGGCTTCCTGAGACATAGACAAAACCAGAATATATTGGGTTTACAATCAGATCCCTGAAATATAGACAAATCCTGTATTGATCAAAGAAAGCAATGAGCAGACACCAAATACAAGCATACATAAACATCATAAAGAACAAAATGGTACCACCAGAATCTGGTGGTGCTACAGCAACACGAACTGATCATGGTACTGGAGAAGAAGCTGAAAGAAACAACCTTAAAAACAACTTTAAAAGATAATAGAAATCTTAAAATAAAAACTAGATACTTTATGGGCTGTGCTTGAAGTTCTGCTTCTAGGTGCTAGGCTGACATCAGGTTCTAGCTGGGCAACTACAACATATGTGACCCTGTGTTGTCCAGTTGTCCAAGACATAGTGGGACTTAGGCAGCTTAAGACATCAGAGGAGGAGGTAAACAAGTGCCAGCTCCCACACCCCGGACCTAATCTCAGAGGCTTGAGCCAAAGTCGGGGATTTGACCTCACAGACAGACCTGTCCTGGACCAGAGCTGAAAGAACACTTCCCAGGCCCTGCCTTCAGGGCAGGCTGCTCTATCATAGTGGGACAGATGTCTCTCTGGACTAAGAGTCCACTAAGATCTGACTAAGAATGAACCAAGAAAGCAATGGGCAGGTGCCAGTTCAAGAATACATATAAAAATATAAAGAACAAGGAACCACCAGAAGAAGCTGATATCACTAAGACCTTAATAGAGCAATGAAAAGAAAACCGAAGGAAACAACAATACAAACACCCTTATGAAGATTATAGAAGCCTTAAAAGAGGATATGGAAAAGTCACTTAAAGAAATGGAAGAAAAAAAAAACAAATAAAAATTTGGAAGAGATGAAGAAATCCTTAAAAGAAAATAAAGAAAGATAAATCCAACAAATAAAATAATCATCCCAGGAACTAAAAGTTGAAATAGAAAGGCACAAAATAAAGCAAAGGATAAAATAGAGAATCTGAAAAAATGATCTGGAACTACAGATACAAGCATAAACAAAAGAATCCAAGAGATGGAAGAGGGAATCTCTGGAGTGGAAGACTCAATAGTGGAAATAGATAAATCACTCAAAGAAAGCGCCAAAACCAAAAAAGTCATAACACAAAATGTTCAGAAAATTTGGTACACCATGAAAAAACCAAACCTGAGAATAGGAGCAGGTCTCGAAAGGGCATCAACAAAGCATGGCATAGTAAGTTCCAGTTAGACTAAGCACCTCCTTACATTTTGGTTGGAAAACACAAGCAAGTATGAGGAATATATTACCAAGGGCCAACAACACATTAGGGCTAGCTTCTGCTACAATTATTTGGAGTCCCACAGGTAGACCAACCTACACAACTGTCAAATATATGTAGAAGGCTTAGGACACTCACACATTGTTTGTTCAGACACTGTGAATTTCTATGAGCCAAGTATATTGCTTTTGTGGGTTTTCATGTGATGTTATGGGCTCCTCTGGTTATTACAGCCCTTGTTCCCTCTCTTCAGCAGGGTTTGCCAAGCTCAGCCTAATGTTTGGCTTTCATGAATGTCAATAAAGCATGGCAAATCAAGTTGAAATAGAACTAAGCTTCTCCATTTGTATTAAGGCTGGGAGAGGCAATTCTCTATGGGAAATAGGTTTCCCAAAGGCAATTCCACTGATTCCACTTTTAGGAGTCTCACAAATAGACTAAGCTACAAAAATATCACACATATGAGGGGGTCTTGCTGAGTTCCAAACAGCTCTCCTAGCTGTCTGTCCAGTGTTTTTGAGCTCTTATGATCACAGGTTAGTGGTTTCTATGTATTCTTTAGTGAGGACCTTGAGCCTCCTAGCTCATACAATTCTTCCTTCTTCTGTTCAACATAATTCCCAGAACTTGAAACATTGCTGGTTAGGCTGTATGTAGAAAGAGGTTTCTGGTCCTGACTAGCTCTCCAACTGAACCCACTGCTGCTTATCCAGACCAGCAGTTACAAAGTTTCAAAGAAACAGACACACTTATCATATTAATTTCATGCTGTTTGGCGTATGTCTCAGGCATATTGCTAGCTAGCTCTTGCATCTCAATTCAACCCATTTCCATTCAATTGTCCTGCTACATGGCCCATGGCTTACCTATTTTATTATGTGTTGCTTCTTGAGTGGCTGGATAGTGTCTCTTCTGACTCTGCCCTCCTTCCCCTAGCTATGCTGTGAATTCTCCATCTACTTCTAATATGTCCACCATAGGCCAAAACACATCCTTTATTTCACAGCATACAAAAAGGCATTCCCATATCAGCTGTGGAACTCTGTATCTGTTTCTATTAGGTGCTGATGAAGGTTCTCTGATGACAATTGAGGTAGTTAACAATCTGCTTACAGGAGCCAGATATACTTTTCGGAATATACCCAAAGGATGCTTTATTATTCCACAATGACACTTGCTCAACTATGCTCATTGCAGCATTACTCATAATAGTCAGATCCTGAAAATTCTGCCCCTCAACCAAATCTTGGACAAAGAAAATGTAGTATGTTAACACATTTGATGATTAAATAGATGTTAAAAACCATGACATGAAGAGTGGAGGCAAATGTATGGCAATAAAATAATTATTCTAAAAAGAAACATAGTATGTACTATTTATTAGATGTAAAGTAAAGTATAACCATGATAAAAATTCGCAGCTCCAGAGAGGCTGTGTAACAGAGAACACCCAAAGAGGGGTCGGCAAACATGAATTTTTTTTGGAAGAAGAAATGAAAGAAATTTCCTGGTTAAATTTGGGACCAGCAGATATAAGACCATGAGGAGTTGGGTTGTGGGGGTGAATGGAGGGGGAAAGTAATGTGAGAGACATCTTGAGGGAGGCAGCTTTGGGGAGTAAGTTAGAAACCTGGTACAAAGGCAACTCCCAAGAATCTCAAGGATAACCCCAGCTAAGATTCCTAGAAAGAATGGGTGGGTAGCCTGAACTGATAATCTTCTATAAACTAATAAACTATGTGTATTTCTTATATGTCAAATCATATGAAGAACTTAAAATAGTATGACAAGTAAATGACAAATGGTTGGGGTATATAGAAACTTTGGTAATGGAAGTGTTACATGTTTGACTCAAAAGTGCCTTAAACAGTTCTAATGGAATGAAAGAAGAGAAAATATTTAAAGTCATAAAATCCAAAGCATCCTCTGGTTACTTCCATTAAAGATCTCACACATTTGTCTATGAAAATCCTATGTCTTCTAACTGAACAGTCATGCTTCAGCTCTTAAAATTATGCTTGCCTTAAGAATCCTTGTAAAATGTATACAGACTGCCACCTCCCAGAAGGTTTTCTTTTCTCATGCCGAATGTAGGACTCTTATATTTAGAATCAAAACACTTTCCTAATTATATACAAGCTACTGTTCTAAATTCTGCATTTCACTTAACAGTTTAGTGCTGCGCACTTTTTTTGTTACCAATTTTGGCATCAGAAATTTGACATTTAGAATGCTTTTGAAACCAATGGGAAAGTGGAATTCACACTGAATAAACCTTGCCTTTGCTTTCATGGCTTATTTTAAATGCCTTTTCATTTATGTACAATGATCTATCTGCAGGGCCATGACAGTAGTTCAAATAATGATGTGGTTTTGTAAATTCAGAGGAAATGTTTATAATTCTCAATAGAGTAATATTGCCAAACATTTTTCTTCATACAAGAAGAACTAAAATGTAATTTGCTTAATTCATTATTATATCTGTAATGACTCAAATATTTTTAAGATACTGTATTGTAGAAGCCAAAGTAGTTGGTATGGTGGTGCAGTAAGGATTATTAGTTATTAGGAATAGTTAGGGATATAACTAAGGAATTAAAATCAAGATTTTGGATTTTAACTGATATTAATGTTTCTGTGTAATTAAAGCATTTTCATTTTTGCCATGGATAGGCTTGGCAGTTCCTTTTCTCTCTTTTTATGTAGCTCTACTTATGTATATATTATTTATAGGTTTATAACAGATATTAATGTTATCATGCTTATGTGTAACTATTCACAATAGGACATGTATTTACAATAAAGGCTAACTCTAAAATTACTAAAATAAAATACTTCCTGTTTATCATAATGCTTTCTCTTTTTTTCCTAAAAAAATTGAATAGAACTACTTTTAATGTGGTATTGCATCTTTCTGATAATATTTCTAATAGTATGAAACAATAGTATTAACCAAACTTTCTCCAGGAGTTTTTTAAGTGTTAGTCACGCTAGAAGTTAGTTTGAAAAAGGAGAAATCCATTAAATATTTTTCATGAATTTTTCCTGTAAAATTAGAATAACATTATTTGAAGCATTATTTACGTTTTAATGTAAAATGAAAGCAGTTGGTTATAGTCTCAAATGTTAGCCAAAATTCTGAACACTCTCTTACATGTTGTTGTGACATTATCTGTCACTATATGTAATAAATACAAAAATGAGAATTTCTCTTGGTCTTCAGAGCTGAGAAGTACTGTATCACTAGCACATTTTGTGCGACTGATATGTAAAATTTCTTTTATAAGTCTTATTTGAATCTTATTGATATTGTTATTTTTCATGAAACCTAATATTCTCTAACTTGAAACTTTCTATTTTTCACAAGTTAAAAGACAACCTTGAAGACAACCACTGTCAATTTATTATTGATTTAAGCAAAAAAATGCAATATTATATTTTAATATTTAAACTATATTAATATTATATTATGTGATATTATATGTTATTTTCAGTTTAATTAAAAAATTTCAATATATATCTTCCTAAAAACAATAATAACAAGTTAATTACTAGGGTTATTTATTTGTTTCTTTGTCTTAATAGGAAATCTGACAAGAAACACTCAGAAACTACCACTTTGCCCAAATCAACAGACAAAAAAGAGTGCTTTTTTCTTCCTTCCTTCCTTCCTTCCTTCCTTCCTTCCTTCCATCCTTCCCTCCATTTTTTCTTTCTTTCTTTCTTTCCTTCTTTGTTTCTCTTTCTTCCTCCCTTCCCCTCCCTCCTCTTCTCTTTCCCTCTCCCCTCCCCTCTCTTTTACATTCTAGCCACACTTTTCCCTCCCTCCCCTCCTCCCAGTCCCTTTTACCATCACTCTTTTTTCCTATCTCCCAATTCACTTCTCATTCTCTTCTGTTCAGCAAAGTATAAACCTTCCACTAATATTCACAAAACACAACATACCAAGTTGCAGGAAGACTAAGCACTTCTCCATATATTAAGGATGGGCAAGACAACATAGAATGGCGAGTAGGGTTGTAAAAGCCAGTAAAAGAATCAGAAATAGTCCCTGTTCTCACTGTTTGGGTGTCCACAAGTAGACCAAACTACACAATTGTAACATATATGTAGTGTGTCTAGATTGGTCCCATGCAGACTTTTTGGTTGTCAGTTCAGGCTCTGTGAGCCCCTATGAGTCCAGATTAGAAGGTTTTGTAGGTTTTCATATAGTGCTCTTGACACCTCTGGCTACTATGATAATTTCTTCCCATATTCTGCATGATTTCACAAGTTCTGCCTAATGTTTAGCTATGAATATGTATCTGTTTTTATCAGTTGCTGAGTGAAGCCACTTAGGGCTAGGCACCAATCTATAAGTATAAAAATATTGTTAGGCATTATTACATTGACCTTTTATCCCTAATCATGATTGGCTCTATCCTAAGTCTGTGTGTAAGTCAGCCTGTGGGTCTTGGTGTTCTAGGCAGTATTAAGGGTGGACTTATTCTCCTGGCATGGATTTTACACTAGAACAGTCACTGGTTGGCCACTCCTTCTATCTCTAGGTCACTCTTACCCCAGAACATGCTATTGGGAGAGCAGGGCAGACTATAGGTCAAAATTAAAGTGTTGTGTTTGTATCCAGCTCCCTCCAATAGAAACTTGTGTGGTAACAGGCTATGGTCAATTAAGACTATGCATGTATCTATAATTGCTAGAAATCTTAAGATTATTATTGTAGATTACAGGGATATTCATTCCCTTGTTTAAAGTTTATACCTGAGACATAACTGTCCTCCTCTCTTCCCAGTGGATATCCATCAACTTAGTAATGTGTAAAGGAAATGGGGTACATTTATACAAGGGAGCATTATTCAGCTTCTCAAATAATCACACCATAAAATTTTCAGGCAAATGAATGGAACTAGAAAGAAAAATCATTCTGAGTGTGGTACCCAGACCCAGAAAAAAAGAAACATGGTATGTACTCACTCATAAGTAAATATTAACCACAAAGTAAGTGATACTCTTCTATAATCCATGGCCCATAGAGATTACATAACAAGTCTTAGTCTCTTAGGAGCTCAAGGGGGATACCTAGATCTCCCTAGCAAGAAAAAATAGAAGTGATTTTGGAAGTAGACTCAGGACAGTCAGGGATGGGAACATGACCAATCAGATTGGGGGAGCAGGGGGAGAGTACTGAAAATACTTTACCTGTTATTATTACTCAACAGTGAGAAAATATTGAATGATTTGAGGTTTGTTGCTCTGTTTACTTGTCCTCACCTTACATGTCCACCTACTACTCTGTTAGTACCTAGTGATAAAATCACTCTATTGTGAATATGAAACATTGGATAATTATGAAAATTTATTAGTTTCATAGAAAGATAAACATATTCACTATATGCTTCAATATTTATGAACATGAAGCTCCAATGAATTGAAAATATGTTAAAATAAAAATTTACATGTGATTGTTGAGACTTTGTTGACAATTGTCCTAACTTTGAAGCAATCAACAGATTTTAATATGTTAATTATATCAATAAATGGGCATATGTGAAGGATGAAAAAATGAGCTCTTCAAGGCTAGGAAAGGCACAGAAGATATTATATCTTGTTAGTTTAATATTTATTGTTAATTAAAATCATGCTTTGAGTGGATGTTGAGCTAATTCACCTTAGGACTTTTTGACCCTTTTGGGCAGGGAATGGGGGGATGAGGAGGACAAAGGTTGAAGGCTGACCAGGAGGGATTGGGAAATTAAATGGAGAGAAAGCAAGAGGATATGTGGATTAAAAAATATTTTATTTTATAAATTTAAAATAGAGAGAAAAAAGTCAGTCTAAAAAACTATATCATATGAAATATCAATATTTTCACATTCTAGACAGAAAAACTTTGGAGGTAGTAATCACAACAGTATAATCAACATCAATGACATAGGCAAATAGTTAACTGTGCTTAGAAAAATGGGTAGAGGTGAACACATGCAGCAAAAATTCTTTATGACAGTGAAACTATTTTGCAAAATACATTAATGCTGAAAGTATAACATTAAAAATTTATTCAAAATCATCATTTATATATAGACAAGCACTTATGATCTTGGTAGATAATAATAAGTCAGAGTAGGTAGATCAGTTAGAATATTATCCCAGTTAGTATAGTCATGTTGTTACTGGGAAGTCTATATGTGGGTGGTTAAAGAGAACATAGAAACATTTCTCCATCTCTTTTATTTTTTTTTAAATTTTTGTTGTTGCTCCTCTCAATCAAATCCTCTCATGATTTGTTACCATCTCTTCTTGGTTGCAACCCTTTATGTTCCCAATTAGCTATAGAGACCTTCTCTATTATTTCTTCTTAGGGGAAGCTCTGGATGTCTCTTTTAAGTTCCTTCAGGTCCCATGCTGGTAAGAGGTTGTTCTTTACAGCTTGGGTGTTCTTTGCTTTTAAAGTGCACTAATGAGTGAGTACATCCCATTCTAAAATTTCTGGGCTTGGATATCTTACTAGAGGAAGCCAATATTGGGTTGCAAAAACACCGGGTGCTAGGGAAACTTCCAAGAGCTTACAGGATGTCCTTGGCTTGGTCTGCAACCAATAGTGAAGATGTTGCCTAGACTTGACTTCCTCTATTATCTAATGAATAGTTACCCTAAGTGCCATCACAGAACTTACCTCTGACAATGAACAGAGAGAGGTAGATGCAGGGATACATGGCTGAGCACTGGGATGAGTTCCTGGTCCAGCTAAAAGCAGGACTAGAGAGTCTATATAACCATATAACTACGGGGATAGGGATTATGAGGAAAATTCTCACAGTGATGGTTTGTTGGAGCTCTGGGGAGCTCACTGAATCAAGAACTAGAACTCCAAGGATAGGCAAATGCCCACTGACATGGCCAGTATATAGAGCCTCAAGAGGAGGGATCAGACTGTGTTTCTGTGCACGGACGGGCACTTTGGAGCCCATTTTCTCTGGAGGAACACCGAACCCAGTCTTGATATTAGGTTGAGGACTTGTCTGGAGTGGATGTTGATCTGATCCACCTTGGGACCTTTTGCCCTTTTGGGGGAGGGAATGGGGGAATGGGAAGGATGGAGGGTAAAGGCTGACCTTGAGGGATTGGGAAAGGGAAGGGAGGGGGAGTAATGGAATAAATGAATAAAAAGTCTTTGTTTTATAAATAAATAAAAAATTATTTATAAAAAGAAAAACAACAAAAAGAAATATACTACTTTTTTCTGCTTTGTTATTGGAATATTATAAAATATTTATTTAGATATTTTAGGGCAGATAAGATGGTGTAGAGTGTGAAATTGTGTTTCACGAAAACCTGAAAACTAATTTTGATCTCTGAGAATTCAGTGGAATTGAGAATAGATTCTATAAGGTTATCATTTGAGCTAACATGGTTGCATTCATTCCCATACAAATATAGAAATACATAGAAGTGCATGTGCATACTAGCACATGTGTACATGCACTAATAAATAATTTTAACTCAATAGTGTTTTATTGTGAATAATACTTGACTTCTGTTGCAGCCACAGACTCGTAGAGAATTATGCCTTTATAGTTTATAATTATCCCAAATGATATAATAGAAATAATGTTTAGAAGTTTTGTTAAGAAACTCTGACCTTTTCCAGTTTCTCTCTCAGATCACTTGAATTTGCTATTACACTCTACCTTCTTTCTACCTTCTATTACCTTTTTAGTCTCCTTAAGGAAACATCTTTACCCTTCCTTTCTTTTATGGTATCATCTCATTTTGCTTTACCTCTTATCAACTTCTGTATTTATTTCCTACCCCCTCCCTAGGAGAAAGCCTTTATCCATTTCCTTGATCATATTTATGTACTTTGCCCTCTGTCCCAAATCTGTTCTTAATACCCCTAGTATGTTAATTGCCCCATGTTACTCTTTGTATTTCTGTAGTTACTCAAATTTGAACATAGTAGGAATGCTATGTACTCAAATCTGAAAGTTTAGAGCTAGAAGCATCCAAAAAGATAACATGGGAGACTCATATTGTGGATATGTATTACATTACTTAATACTATCTGTTTTAGTTACATTGATTTACTTGCAAAACAAATTGTACTCTTATCCCACATCTCCAGTACCCTCTGCCCTCAGCTTTACTTGGTTGCTTGTAGTTTGTTTTTTGTTATTGTTGCTTTCTTTCTCTAGTCTGGCATGTTTATTGACATCCTTCTTTATTTTGGTGGTCATTTTGGTGAGACTTTATGGGTGTAGTTTTTAAGTAACTAGAAGAAACAATCCTTCAATTGTTAAAATCTTTCTGCTCCTCTTTCCCAGTATTGCCTGAGTCTTGTACATGGAAGTATATTGTAGATGTACCCATTGGCACTGGAATGCTGATACAAAACTCTGCATTTATATTGGTGGTGGTTTTACTGTAGTTGACTCCACCTGTTGCAAAGGAAAGTTTCATTGATGAAGGGTGAAGAATACAGTTGAAATAGTCAGCCCTTTAAACATACTTATATAAAGTCATCAGGTACAATTAGGGATATATGTATAGATAAGTGCATAATGCATTCAGTACAAATGGATCAGAAAATGCCAAGATTTTAAAGGAGAGAGGAGAAGGACATGTGAAAGGATTAATAGAGAGTAAAGGGAATCTAGATATATAATTTAAAATATAATAACAATAATAAAAAACAAAGAAGGGCTAACATATTTAAGAATGTATTTAAATATGAACTGGCATCTTGGAGCCCATCCCTACAAAGAACACCTTACTCAGCCTGGATAATGTGGCGAGGGACTCAGTTCTACCTCATCTGGATATGCCAGATCAAATTGACTCACCTTGGGAGTCCTTGTCCTTGGGAGTCTCTGGGGAATGGATGGAGTAAAGTAGTAGGGGACGCTGGGGGAGGACTGAGAGACTTGGAGGAGGATCAGTTAGGGATATGGGAAAATTATTTAAATAAAGATTAAGAAAAGAAGCAAATTACAGTAAGATTATTAGATTTTTCTTTTAATGGCACACAGTGGTAGAAACTTGACCAGTCTTAAGCTTATTTTCTAGTACACAAACTTCAGATGATCACCTGTCCTCACAAACAGTTACAGTATAGGTTCCTTTCCTTTGCTCTTGTTTTTAAATTAGGATAAAGAACTAACCATCATTTCATTTTTAATGTTTTAATATGCCTTTCATTTAGTACATCTGATTATATACAGAGAGATAGCATTTATAATAGCATTTATAATAGTCACATCACAAACCTTGAATCATTAACTTTACTTTCAACTATAGTATATTACAAATGTAAATAATATTAGTAAATGGTTTTTGTTACTTTCTTTTTTATTTCTTCTTCTTATTATTATTATTAACAAAGAAGTTACACTTTCTAACCTCATATATCCTTATTCAAGGTCCCTTCCCCCTCTCACCAAATGTAAAATGTCATAACCATATCTTTTTTATTAGCTAAAAATGTTCCCTTTCAACAGAAATTTTTTTCTAAAGCAAACACTTTAAAGAATAAAATAACTAAAAATCTTACCAATATGAGGCACATGTAAAAATGAATAGGCAGGTTTCTCCTTCAGTGGTTTTGAATGATTCTACTGCACCAATCACCAATATATTGAGACTACATGAGAACCTCTTGTCTACTAAAAGCAGAAGAATTTTCCATTTTTCAAGTAAAAATAAGTCCCTATGTAAATAATACATTTTCTAACATGCTGATTTATTATTTCAAAACTAATTATTGGGAATGTGGTACATTCCAAGAAATCGTCTGTACAATAAAATATACCATCAAAATATATACATTTTTGTGATTTTTACTTATTTCTTCTCATCCCTCAAGGTCTTGTGAATAGATTTTGACACAGATGAGTTATCATCTAAGATAGATGAATGTAAATATAGGAATTAAATCTGTGTAACTAGAATTATATCCTAGCTTTCTAATTTGGTTTATGAGCATCAGTTAAAAATGCATATTTTGCTTTATATCCTGAATTATTTTTTAGTTTATAAAGTAATATTCATTGCTGATTATCTTTGACCTCTTCTATAATTTAGTCTTTATCAGGTCTATGATTTATACTACTACAGACTGTCTGAATTTTAAATGGTTTTACTGTTTTAAGGAATGCAAACCTTGTTTTGATCACACAAACCTGAACTATATATTGATATGAGTGCAATTAGCACTGGGCCAGTCATGCAATAGATAAGAGCACAATTGCAGCTCATCTATGTTTTATTTTACGCTCCTAAACTTCCTTCTCTTATAAAAGCTAGAAATTCTCATGAATTTCTTTTGTACATAACCAAATGTTGTAAAATTTGATGTGAAAGGTTGTCTTTTGTTCTGTATTTTATTTGTCTCCTACCCAGGGCACTAGTGAAAAGTTATTCTTCCTGGCTGGTTCTTGGATATTGGGAGCCAAGACAGATATCAGTTAAGCAGAATTAAATGTATAAATAAAAGTGGCCACAAGATTATAAAAAAAGAAAAGTTGCCAATAGGACATATAGATGCATAAATACAAGCAGATTATAGAACTCCCATAACAACATGAAATTAGAAATTATAATATATAAACAAAAACCTGTAAGATAAATAATACAAAAAAGATCAAAATGTCCAGACAAAGTATTATGAGACAAAAAGTACTAATAAGGACATACCTATTTTTCTTCTGCTAAAGAAAGCTTCTTCAATGTTAGCTGCATATGACCCTGATATATGACTATAGCAGAACGTCATTAGGAGTCATTTGGTTGCTAAGTTTCTTTAGCAAAATTCTATTACTTTGTTTAACTCTAGGTCCCTGGCCCACCAAGTTACTGGTTCTGGACCACCTGAGCACTATCTGAGTTTGTGGAATGGGCTTTCAATCTAATCAAATGTTGTTTGGTTTTGGTTAACTCCATAAATTTTGTGTCAACATCATACTACTGTATATTATATTGTAATTACCAATATAGATTAAAAAATTGTCTGGGTTGGTGGCTTTCTCATTTGGTAGCATGCCAAGTACCTTGCAATACCATGAGCAATAGTTGTCAGTGGTGAAGCTGTAGGTAGGTACCAAGTCATCTTCTCCATATTCAATAATTGAATGTGTCAGTTTGTGAAGAGAAATTAATAGCCTAGATTATTTTCAGCATGTGGAGGGAAGAGGAGTTCCATGGATCATATTCAGTCAATAACTCAATTAGATGTAATAAATTCTTGGAACTGGAATCTTCATTAGAAATGAAAGATATACAGCTTAGTCTCTTTCCAGCTCTCCATTGTTTGTCAATTCCATTTAATCACCTCTAAATATGTACATAAATGATAAAGCTTCTAGTAATTGGTCTTCATGCAACACACTAAATGGCCCTTAATTTTAATTGTCCCACCTCATATTTTATCTCTCACCCACCACTTTCACCTTTTTCTTATTAGATTCTCCCATCCCAGTCACCCTAACACAACTAAAATTATCTACTCTATTTTATCTTCCTAGGGTGATTTATCGTTCACATCCTCAGTCTCAACCTCTATGGTTTCATAGATTATTGCTTATTAAAGTTTTTTTTTTCCTTTATTTTGTATTTATTAAAAAAAAACACACAGTAAAAAGAATTTAAAATGTGGGAGAGTTAACAATAACTATATAGAGGATAAGAATGATAAGCATGGCTTATCAAGGGTGGAAATACAAATAAGATTGCTACACCTATATTTTCTTTGTGTTCATCTTTCCCTCTGAATTTTTTTTTTTTTCATCCCTGTATATCCTTATTCAAGGTCTCTTCCCCCTCCCAACACATCTGGTCATTTTTTCCTCTGCAACTCCCCATCCCCTCCCAATATTTATGCCCCTAATATAGGGGCACCTACATATGTAAAAGAAACACTGCTAAAGCTTATTAAAGTTTTAAGATCAAGCATCCAGTTATAAGAGAATACATATCCTATTTGTTATTTCAGTGAAAAATTTTTTCAGTCTATCCATTTACCCAAATACATTTTTGTTTAAAACTGAGTAACACTTCATTGTAAAAGTTCACCACATTTTCTTTGTCCATTCTTTTATTGGGAGATATCTATGTCTGTTTCATGAGAGAGAGGTAATTCTTTAGTCTGATCCATTCACTTCAAGGTACTGTTAAATACACTGGAACTTAATCCTAACTGATATAATGGTTATACAGCTTTTGTTAAGGAAATTGGAGTAGAGAGTAGAGAGAGGAAGGAAATAAAGAAGCAATGATTGAAAAAAGCCTGTGATAATAATTTTAAAACTTAACCAAGTTTATTCTGTTATAAGTTAAATATTTTCTTTTAGTGAAAGTAGATTATTTTCTCATGTAATTCCCGTTCTCTCTCCCCTGCTACTTTCAGTTCCTCCTTGCCCCCCTCTTCTTCCATCTGAACACATTGGTCTTTTACCCTGGAAAATTTCATAGTTCTGAGATAATAAAAAACATAACAAAATAAAATCAAAGATAAATAATTAAATTATAATTGACAAGATAAACCAATAGATTGAAAAGAGCCTAAGAGAAGGCACAAAAATCAGAGAACCACTTCTTCATACACTCTGGAATCCCATAAAAATACTAAGCTGAAAGATAGAGGACCTGGTACAGATCATGAAAGGCCTGCGCTTGCTGCTTCCGTCTGTTATTCCTATAACCCTTGCTTAGCTGATTCAGAGTGACTTGTTATCCTAGTGACTCTCACACACTTTCACTTTCTTTTTCATGTAGTTTCATGAGCTACAAGGGGAGGCATTTGATGGAGAAACCCCATTTAGAGCTGTGTACTTCAAGGCCTCTCTCCCTCTCCTTCCCTCCCTCCCTC
>PVIH01026967.1:0-17812 GCA_004025045.1 Sigmodon hispidus | reverse complement strand
CAACAAAAGAACCTCAGGAGATATCACCATCCCTGACTTCAAGTTATACTATAGAGCTACAGTAATAAAAACAGCCTGAAACTGGCATAAAAACAGACTTGTGGATCAATGGAATAGAATTGAGGATCCAGACATTAACCCAAAAACCTATGAACACCTGATCTTTGACAAAGAGGCACAAAACATTCAATGGAAAAAAAGATAGTATATTTAACAAATGGTGTTGGCATAGCTGGATGGAAGTGTGTAGAAAAATGCAAATAGATCCAAGCCTGTCACCCTGCACAAAACTCAAATCCAAGTGGATCAAAGATCTCAACATAAACTCAGCCACTTTTAACTTGATAGAAAAGAAAGTGGGAAATACACTTCTACAAATTGGCACAGGCGTCCACTTCCTAAATATAACACCAGTGGCACAGACACTAAGACCAACAATCAATAAGTGGGATCTCCTGAAGCTAAGAAGCTTCTGTAAAGCCAAGGACACTGTCAATAGGACAAAACAATAGCCTACAGAATGGGAAAAGATTTTCACCAACCCTACAAGTGATAGAGGACTGATCTCTAAGATATATAAAGAGCTCAAGAATCTAGAGCCCAAAACCTTGAATAACCCAATCAAAAAATGGGGTTCAGATCTAAAAAGGGAATTCTCAGCAGAGGTACTACGAATGGCTGAAAGGCACCTGAAAAAGTGCTCATCATCTTTAGCCATCAGAGAAATGCAAATCAAAACAACTTTGAGATACCACCTGACACCTGTTAGATTGGCTAAGATAAAAGACACAGAGCCTATGCTGGAAAGGATGCAGATCAAGGGAAACACTCCTCCACTGTTGGTGGGAATGTAAGCTTGTTCAGCCACTTTGGAATGCAGTATGGTGGTTTCTCAGAAAATTGAGAATCAGTCTCCCCAAGGATCCAGCAATACCACTTCTGGATGTATACCCTAAAGATGCACATTCATACTCCAAAGGTATTAGCTCCACTATGTTCATAGCAGCATTATTTGTAATAGCAAGAACCTGGATACAACCTAGATGTCCCTCAACTGAAGAATGGATTAGCAAACTGTGGTACATCTACACAATGGAATACTACTCAGCAGTAAGAAAAAAATGATATCCTAAAATTTTATGGGAAATGGATGGACTTGGAGAATATCCTCCTGAACGAGGTATCACAAACTCAGAAAGATAAGCAGGGGATGTACTCACTCATTAGTGGTCTCTAAACTAACAAACAAGAAAAAAGCCAAGCATGCCCAAGCTACAAACCACAACCACTGAACAGCTTGGGATCAGAAACACCCTGGACTGACCCTTCAGAGCCCACTCCAACTATAAGAACACCTGACTCACTCTTGAGGGAGGGGGGACAAAACTGGGTCTGCCAGGTGTGGATGAACTAAGCAATATTGGGTCAGTGAGGCCATGGGACTGTCTGCTGCCTGCCTAGAGAGGAGATGGGGAGTTGTGGAGAAGAAAGAATGACCTGATGTGGCGGCAGGGGGAAGGGACCTTGAATAAGGATATACAAGGATAGAAAGTGTGACTTCTTTGTTAATAATAATAATAATAATAATAATAGTAATAATAAATAGAAAAAAAAGAACCTTCATCCAGCAATGGATAGAGGTGGAAATAGAGATCCATAGCCAAGCACCAGGATGAGCTCTTGGTCTAGCTGAAGAGAGAGGGGAGAATGTATATGAGCAAAAGGATCAGGATTATGAGGAGGAGACCTACAGAGACTGCTGACCTGAGCTATTGGGAGCTCACTGAATCAGAAACAACCACTGAGGAACTTTCAGGGAAAGGAACTAAACCCTCCAATGGTAGATGACTGCCAAATGGCATTGGCAGTTTGTGGAGCCTCTTGGAGTAGGATCAGACTATGTTCCTGTGCATGAACTGAAATCTTGGAGCCCATTCTCTACAGAGGAACACCTAACCCAGCCTTAATACTGGGATGAGGGACTTAGACCTACCTCAGCTGGGCATGTCAGACTGAAGTGACTCACCTTAAGACTCCTTGCCCTCCTTGGGAAATGGATGGGGGATGGTGTTGAAGAGGCTGAGGGAGGACTAGGAGAACTAAAGGGAGGGGGAGCAATGGAATATACAAAAGAAACTTTTTAAACAAATCAAAAAATTAAATAAAAATGTTAGCATTCTCCTAGCTATACCAAGTAACACAGAGAGGGAAAAATACATCCCACAAGCCACAAAACTGCTTTAGTGGGATGGTGTAGATTGTATTAATAAATAATAATGTAGGCTCATAAGATATCCTCCCAAGAACAAAGCAAAATAGTACATAGTGTTTGAGAAAGAAAGGACAGAATCACTACCATGTCCCGATTACTTTCCACATGTTTACAAGCATGCACAAATTCATCCATCTATTCATCCATTTACCCAATCTCAAAGTTTGACTTAAAACAGAGACCTTATAAATATCAAAATAAAGAAAAGGATGGACATAACTGAAAAAAGACCGCCACTGATACAATCCAGTGTGCTACTGTCTATAGGATCTCACTGTGAGGCAATGATCTGGTCTCTTCATTGCTATTAACCTGGACAAGGATAATCACAACTTTTAAAAATGAAAGCCCAAAAAGAATCTATTCAGCAATGCATCATCAGAATCACTATTTTCTTTTAACAAGCAGCTTATAGCCAAGCTAATATATTTTTCAACACATATTCTATAATACCACAAGTTACAAAGAACAAAGTAAACAGTGAGTCTTTCTGCCAGAAAAACACATCTTTCTCCATTAAAATAACAGTTACAAATAAAGTTATCAGCCACCATTACCATTACCACAATGAAAAAAAGAAAACTGCTAAGAATAAAATACCTTCTTTCCAGAATCATGAGAGCTTTTTTGAGATATACCATATATAAAAGCCATATCTTCAGATACACGGGAGAATCAAAAAGACCCAGGTGAGGCTATTTCCATTCCTTTCCACAGTCCCTTCTCCAGATATGTTCCCAACTTTCCTGAGTCTCAGGAATCAGCCTGTCTTCCCACAAAGTCCTCCATGTTGAGTAGTTAAAGCTCCCTGGAGGGAGTGAAAAATACTTAGGAATAACACAGAGTATTCAGAGTTCTCAGAGAGTCATTTCACTTCACAGGTCTGTTTGCCACTTTCAAGAGGATCTAGTACTTCTGCTGTAGTTTATCCATTAAACCTCAATGGATAGAAATGGAAATGAAGCTGGAATTTAATGGAAAGAAAAAGACAACTGTGAAAATATGAATTATGTGGTTCCTCTGTAGCCACACACCCAGGCAGATGCATTTTACATAATAGACCATGATATATATATACATACAGAACATGCAGTGACATGTACACACACATACTGAACATATACAACCAAACACATGCATGCATTAAACATATACATGTGCTCATATATGCATAATGTGAAATATAAAGAGTCCTGGAGATCCCAATGACCTCCTGGCATGTAAACTTTGTCCCAGCTGGTGACCTGAGCACAAATCCATGTCAACACAGTCCTGGATTAGGCATAACCAGGAAGTATATCCCATATCTATCACTGTCCTTAGTAGCAAAAGTGTTCTTTGGTTTAAAAAAGCCATTTCTATGGGCTGCCTGCCCACTTCCACCCTTAGAACTTTGCTAAAGACTGGGGGCCTGGGGCCTGGGGCCTGTGAGGCTAGTTACAACCTGGCTTAAGAGTTTAGAAGTGTGCAGCTCTCTTCTCAGCAAAGAGCTGGTAACTTGGGGATCAGTATTTCCTCTGTTTCATCAGCAACTCCGGAAGGTCTTGCCGTGTTCTGGCCAAGTCAAGAGCTATGAAAGAATGCCAAGAAGCCTGAACACATCAGCTTATGGTTATAGCTAGCACTTGGCAGACAGACAGGGATATCCTAAGGAAGAAGCAGCTCTGTCCCTCCTGAGATACCCATACAGCCTCTATCCTATTTCCATTCATCAACACTAGAATGTTCTGGCTAGTTTCTATGTCAACTTGACACAGAATAAAGTCATTTGGGAAAAGAGAGCCTCACTTGAGAAAATGTCTCCAAAATATTGACCTGTAGGCAAGGTACCTTGGCATGGCTAATTCCTGTCAACAACATACATTCACTCAGGACTTCGTATACTCAAGGTTTCCAGAAATGGCTCTCTCTCCCTCAGTGAATGCTGAAGAGCCAGAAATAATCTCCATTCCACAACTTATCTGCCTTGGGCTTTGAAATCATGCAGTAAAAAGCTTCATGCATCCTACTCAGCCACAAGTTCCATCAAAGAAACAGAGTTACACTGATCACCCATGTGGAGGTGGCAGCCCCAGGCTCTCATACTCCTCTTCCTCCATCTCTATCTCTGGTACAAGGACTTGCCTAAGGCACAGTCCAGGTGTCCTTCCATCAGGATGTACCATAGGGAGCAAGAGGACATAAAAGCCAAGTCCTTTATATAAGAATGGACCAGAGAAGAAGACATGGGACAGGTGAAGCTGGGTATGGAGTCAACATTCTTGGAGAGAAACTGTCAAGTAAGAAAATGTGCCTTACCTGTTCCAGGGTCCTGTTTGGTTTTATCATCTATAGATTAGTCTGTTCTCTAAAACTACCAGCCACTCCAGCAAATGAGTAGATAGATAAGGCAGGCCATGACTCTCCGGCAAGACTAAGATGATGCTCTCAGGGACTAGCCAACTAAAGAGGTGAGCACTAGCAAGTGACCATGGCTAACCAAAGCCAAGAAGCATATGAGACTTTATAGGAGAATATCACCACATAGGCAAGTGCTGGGTTTTCAACTCCAAGAACCATATCAGGCCATAAGGATAGCTCTCCTGGGATACCACTGATTAAAGAAATGAGTAGAGGGGCTGGAGAGATGGCTCAGTGGTTAAGAGCACCATCTGCTCTTCCAGAGGACCCGGGTTCAATTCCCAGCACCTACATGGCAGCTAACAACTGTCTGTAGTTCCAGTTCCAGGCAAACAAAAAAAAAGAAAAAAGAAATGAGTAGAAACAGTTTGACAGAGTATCAAACTGAATCTATGTGTCTAGAGACCTGGTACTGATCTATATGATCTCTCATTTTTTGGGAGGACAGTTAGGTCCATATTCTGTCTCCAGAAAAAGTCAACTTTTATGGGGAAATGTACAGTGTTCCTGGCACCCAAGGGAGGCCAGATGCCCCATATGGCAGGACTTGAGACCAACAATGAGGTCTGGATGAAGCATTGAGATTATGGCTTGAGAAAGAAGCAGTTCATGTCCCCAGCAACAGTCACAGTTTACAATTAAAAGTCACATAGCATTTCAGCAACCTCCTAGAGCATGTGCAGTACCTGAAATCCTACAAGGGTCTAACTTGCTGTCTTTGCCTCACAGCTGAGCCTGATTACAAGTTCTGATATAACCTAAGGAAACCATTTTTCCTGTCATGGATTCTACATTACCAGGGCAATGCAAAGGGATAGGCTGGGGTAGTTAACACCCTAAACTAAAGATTATCATTCCTGCACTCATCTACTGAGTGGGACCAAACCTTTGTCTCTGTGGGAGACCAAGCCCTGTCCCTGAGAACCTTGTCTCTCACCCTGAGACTGAGGGACCTGAATGCAGTAAGCTGGTACCAAATGGTTTGAGAGCTCTTCAGAGACTGAAGCAGATGAGACCAGCTGAGATGTAAAACCAAGACGTAGGACGATAACAGATGGGTCAAGAGCCAGCAGCCAGTAGGTGGCACTGCAGAATTGTGAGAGACTTTACCTAGGCTCTCAACAAATGATTTTCTTTCTCTTCCTGCACAGCTGGCTCTGCCCAGGTTGTTCCTTAATCTCTCTCATAGCTGGAAAGTTTGAATAGGGGTCAGGGTCAGAGAAAGGCTGTAGCCATGGGAGAGTATCATGGGATGCTGGAACTTCAGCCACCATCTATCACCACTTCCATAGTGTGTTTTTTCTTCCTTCACACATATTAGAATCAATGCTTAGAGTAGGAGAGGCACTAAGCAATCTGGTCAACCTCTAGCACCTGCTTCATAAAGGCAGGCATGAGGGTAGGAGTTGGTTCAGGACACTCCAATTGCTTCTGGAAGCCATAACCAGTGTCAGTGTCCACTGGGCCTACATCAGTGACTTTTCTGAACCCTAGGCACATAGTCTTGGATAGTCCTAGTGTATTGACCTTCTCTGCCTAACAGGCCATAGCTGTGTGTAGAATATGGATGTGTGCATAGCTATAAACATGAAAATGTGTAATGTGTGTGTTCTATGTATGAAAGAGTATATATATATTCTTCATGGAGAAAGAGATGTGTGTATGTGTATGATGTGCTATGTCCTTTGTGTATATGAATATTTGCATATTCTGTGTCTTCTGTGTGAGCAAGTACATGTGATGTGGTATGTCATCTATATGTGGGAATGTGTGTAATGTGGTATGTCTTCAATGTGTGAGCATGTGCACATCATTGATATGTTCTGTATATAAACACATGTACCTGGTTTGTTTGCATGTATTTCTTGACATATATGTGCCAGGTCTAGTCTGTCTATGTCCTGTGGTTGTGTGTATTCCATCACTCCTATATTCTCTGATATTTAGACAAACTTCCTCTCATCTGAACAATGTGGCTGCAAGCCATTTTCTCTGCTTCAGAGAAACAGTGGGAACAACAGTGTCTGCTGATTGAAGTGGCCAAAATTATGATATATCTACAGAGCTACCTTCAGTCAAGGTTCCATCCAATGGTGCTGGAGAGTGATGCATACAACAGTGTCTTGCTGCCAGGGCTAGTGTCCTGGCTGGCATCTAAACCTTCTCCCCAGCTTTAACATTTATTATGTGTGTACACATGTGTATGCATATACATACATCACAGTATGCATGTTGAAATCAGAGGATAGCTTGTGGAAATCTGTTTTCTCCTTTTTCCATGTAGTCCTTGGGTTCAAATCCAAGTTGTCAACCTTGACATTAAGTAAATGTCTTTACCCACTAAACCATCTGCTAGTTCATACCCTGCTTCCATCTTTCTCATTCATTCCTCAGTTGCACCCCAGCCTAGCAGCAAACCTAGGTGCCATCAAGAATCCTCATGAGATATTGGGGGAAAAACAATACCTAAAGGGGTTTCTGGAGCCAGTTGCTTGCTGACAACTTGGATAAAGTACTCTTCCCATCTCAGATTAAAATGGAAACTATTATGCCCCCGAAGTTCTACTCCAAGCAAGGCTCAGTCCTTTGAAAGCCTCTAAAGATGATAAAAGGAACACTCATTTGTCTTTTGCTTCCTAGAAGTCTTCATGAAGATGAAAGTGATGGTCTAGAGCCTGTATTTAGTGTTTACAAAATAAGGTTGGTGTGTGGTTCAAAGACTTTCCAAGGACTGTATATGAGAATGAACTAGACAAAAAGCTGGCTCATGAGCCCCAGAACAGGTCAAGCAAGGCAGAGCAAGCAAGGCAGTACCTCTGTACCCTTATTTCTTAAGTTCCTCTGTTCTATGACTTCATACCCCAAGTCTTCAATGTCATCAATGCTTACCTAGAGATTCTAATCTCCAAATGTTTTTCTGCTTCCACAACAGCAGTGACGGCTCACACTCAGCAGAAAATTCTTCAGTGGAAATCATGTGGCCAGATTTCCTGGATCTCAAAGGTGATTCATCACAAGAAAGACCCCAACTGCACTCCACCTATCTTTAGAGATCACATATGCTGAGGTTGCAATACAACCTCTATGATCAAGACTCAAGTGCTGAGGTGATCTTGGCTCCATGCCATGGGCTTTCTACTTCTTGGGATCTGACAGGATATTTGGGCTGACATTTGGGAGGTAGGACATACTCCTTAAATCACCCTGTTCAGGGGTATTTTGAGGGCTTTCTGAAGTAGGCATGATCTGTACCACATAAACTACCTGGAATCAATAATCAACTCAGTTTCCAGTTTCTCTTCCCTCCTCAAAGGTGGAATTGATACTAATCCTCAAAGGAAGGCTTGGCCTTTTCTGACAGACCCATTTTAAGCTGTCTAGAGTCCAAGACTCTGTTGACTATCTTATTAATATCCAAAAGACATTAGTCACTTTAGAGTTCAAGAATTGTAATTGCTATGTGCCAAGAACTTAAAACAAAAAGCTAATATGTTTATCATGTGCCACAGCAAAGGGTCACAGAAAAGGCAAAAATTCCAAGATAGTACCTGAAGGCTAAAGTGGAGAGACAATACTTAGGAAGGTTTGAAGGAGAGTGGAGTAAGTATCTGGGAGAATCTAAAGTGACAAGATGATCCATGGAGCAGAAAGCAGAACAGAAGGTGAGGGTTGGGGACCGTAGTGGGTGAGGGGATTGTGGTGAGTAGAATCACAGAGCAAGAAAAATGTAGGGTTGGATAGAACAGTGGTAATTGGAGCCATAAAACAAACTACAATAGAAAGAAGTGCCAGGGGCCTCATCCTAATAAATCTCTAGATCTCACCTAAGGATTAGGGACAATAATGTCCATCCCACAGCCTTGTTAGGAGAATGAGTAATGAAGTCTCTGGCACAAAGAAGGGACCTGGGAACAATTAACAAGTCCAAGCTCCACCAATCCCAACCTCTAGCCCCAACCATGCCAATTCAGTCCTCACATTACCAAGTGCAGCACTGGGATTTGGTCTCAAACTATGCTCTGGATTCACTCAGCCATAGCCAATAGCCCATGCACTCCTACTGGTACCTAAATCCATGTTAAAGAGACGAGACTGGAAGAGAACAAAGAAAATAAACTTCTGGTATTGTCTAGTTATGTGTGTGTATATGAGCATGGATGGGGTCATGTTTAGTCAAATGGATGTCCCTGTCTGAGCACATATGCATGTACAGGTATATATGCACAGAGGTATAAGTTGGTGTCTATGTGTATAGGCTATATGAATACATGAACAACACATGAGTACATGGGGCAAGCTCTTGGTGCTCCTGGTTTACTGACAGATTAGGCTGAGTGTGACCCATTTAATAAGCCTGATAATCTTATTTAGACACTAAATTCATACAATTCAAGATGAATGACTTTAGAATAATCTCTATATCTTGCCAAACATCAGTATTCTAGACATTTAATATGTTTTGTTTGTTGTTCTTATAATTGTAGTTTTAGTTTGTTAATTCCTTTACTTTCTCTCTGCTAGACATTGCTTGATAATGTGATCAAAAGATATATTATTAGGGTCAATATTTATTTAAGCAACATACAATATAAATGCAGGAAATAGAGAAAGAATTCACTTGTCTGGAACAGAGCTTCCTTCCATGTGGTAGAAAAACAGAGAGAGAAAGAGAGCTGTCCTCATGGTGCAGAACTTTAAGCTGTTTTTGGCCATGCCTTTAGACTACAGCTTCGAAGATCATAGGTGAACCCCAAACCTGCGCTGGCCCAGAGGCCATGCCCTCCTGTCAGGAAAATACTGAATCCCACTACATCGCTTCTTCTTTTTTTTTTTTTTTTTGTCTTAATAAGAAAGTTCTAAACCTATCTATAAAATTCTATATCAATAGAAGTAATTATCAAGGCCTGAGAAGGAAAACATATTATCTGAGTAAGCTGGAAGTACGAGTGAGTAACTTCTAAAATTTAGTAAGAGAAGACAATGACAGCTTCCTGGATAGTCATCTACAGCTTTTCTGTAAAGTTGGAGCATCTAATGTTTTGGCTACAGGCCTAGGATATCTGACAGATTTATTTAGAAGCAGAGTATTTTGAGAAACCATTTTGTCTTGTCTTGGCAGGTTTTAGTAGTCTCTTGTCTTTCATCTTGTTCATCTAGATTTGACGGTGTACTTACTGTCAGCAGTCAAGGCAAGAGCAGTTCTTTGCCCAACAGTTCATTATCTGCCAAGGAAGACAAACTCCATGTGCAGTATCTTTGATACCAACACCATCTTGGGAAAGGAATGGTGCTGCCAGAATGTGTCTCACACAGCCGAATTTTGAATAACAAAACATTTAAATGCCCTATTCTCTAGGTCTATGCTGTGTCTGAAGACTCTTGTCTATCTGACATATTTTACTATATATCTGAGATACCTAAACAATATGACTGATACATGGCAAACATAGGTGACCTGTAATTCATATCATCGTAAAGACTGAAGTTTATGTTGTAGAAGTAGACAATCTATAAATGGGTGTACAGTTTTTAGATGATGACTTTAAGTATAATAATCATACAAACACTAAACAAAAGTAAATGCATAGTGCAAAATGACAAAAGTATCTTACTATATATTATTATACAAAATATCTTAAACAGAGGTATACAAAATATCTTAAGCAGATAGAATGTGTATAAAACATATTAAACACAGGTATTATTTTTCATATAAGTAAACAGGTAAAAATTGCATAGTGGAAATGACAGCAATATGCTTAATATACATTAATGTACAAAATATTTTAAGCAGAGGTAGAAACACATGTAAAATATGACAAGTACAGATTTAATTTTGTATCAATATACAAATTACCTTAAACAGACACATAAAATAATTTCACATTTGTATCAATATACAAGCATCTATATGAGTGCAAATTGTCTATGGCTTATATTTGGCTAACAATTGTTTACAGGTAGATACAATAATCTACCTATATCTATCCTATCTACTCTACTTTTCCTTCTGAGAATCCCTGCCCAGTAGAAGGTCTAGAACCTTGGTTCTTTTTGCATTCAAAACCTAAAGCTCAAGGCATAGGGTCAAAAATGTTGAACCTAGAAAGAAGTATCTTCCACTAGCTCCAAAATATAAAATAAAATTACTTTTTATCTCAAAGATCACATTGAGTTTTCAGTTAGGGGATTTACTATAAAGTATGCGTTCTCAAACAAGACAAGCCCCTCCTCAGTTTACTAATTTCTATTCATCCAGCCAAGAGAACAAAGAAAGAATCCAGGGCTAGCAGTTTCCAGGCCCAGACTACCTCATCAACTGCTGACAGTTTACATATCCTCTTGGAGACACCACAACACTTTTTCTAACACTTTATATTTAAGCCAGTTTTCTAACAAACCAGCTGTCTTGAAGTATCCTTCCCTGGGTTCTTTGCTGATCCTTCTACCCAATCCTAAAAATGGAAACCTGAGATCAGAGAGTTCTTAGGGCCCTCAGGTTCCATGTAGGTGAATGAGCTCGCTCTGCCCACAGAACCCAAACCCAGAAATTACAAGAAGCCACAGGTCTGCTTCCCTCGGGGAATAGAGTAATGTAGAAGTCTGAGCCTCTAAAGGTTATCAGGGCCTCAACACCTGTTCTGCTGAGCTAGTACAAACTGCATAAACTATGACACAATAAAATGTGTCAACAGTTTTGGGTGACTGTATAGAACATTGCGAAACATTGGTGACCACATAAGTCTTGCTTCTTCACCAGTAAACAGAAACCAGACCATGAATTACCTAAACTGCGCAGGCAACACCCACACAGGTGAGGGTGATCATGGGCCCACAGGAAGCTTGAAGGCTGAGGTGTACCCATACATAATTGTCCCACTTCCTTGGCCAACTCTGGTTTGTGGTGATATATTGTATACTTAATAAAAATTTGTCTAAAATATCAGAGGACAGAATCACCTACAGCCAAGCCATGACGGTCAGGGAGTGATGACCTACACTTCTAATCCCATCACTAGGGAGACAGAGATAGCCTGGATCTCTGTAAATTCAAGGCCTAGCAGCCAGGCAGTGGTAGCTCACAGCTTTAATCCTAGCTCTAGCAGACTTGAACCAGGAAGTAAAATAACTGGGAGGGGAAAGAAATATAAAGCAGGAGAAGCCAGAAATCCAGCCATTCTGTCTGAGCAACCAGTCAGGCTGAGGACCAGGGAAGATAACACTTATCCTGTTTAGCCTGAGAAGTTGGCTGGGTGAGAATTGGCTGTAGCTTTTTGTTTGTTTCTTTGTTTGTTTGTTTTTGTCTCTCTGATATTTAAGCTTTTTTCCAATATCTGGCTCTGGGTTTTTTTTTTTATTATAATACTAAATAGAAATCATGCTATACTGGTTAGTCTGAATTCAGGAAGTAACCCTAGCCTTCAAAAGCTATGAAAGCCACAATGTAAGTTGTTTCCTTGGGCAGCCTTCATGGCCTGGGTAGGTACAAGGTAAGGAGAAAGACTTCCAAACATCCTGGGAGGGGCCCAAAACCCAAGGACTATCCATATCATCCTGTGACTGAAGATGGCTGATTCATGTGTTTCCTGTGACAGCCACAGCAGCATCACATCCGCTCTGTGAACTATTTTTAACTGATTTATGTATTTTTTTTTATAGGAGGAAGATACCAGCTCCTTTCTGCAAGATTTTTGCAATGTGCTCATGTCAGCAGTACTGACACCATGGGCCAGGACAGAGTCAGCCAGGCCTCAAAAGACTTAAAGAATTTATGAAGTTAGAAATGTGAGTCAGTCTTGCAGACCACTCATTTTGAAAAAGAGGAAACTCAGTTGTCAGATGCTTCTGACTAATTAACAGATACATTTTGAGAAAGAAAACACTGTTTCTTTAAGTCCTTTCAGAAGTGTTGTGCACAGGGTTTATGACTGGATACTAGTTCATCTGTGTTCTACTGTGGGCCGTTGCTACTGCCTACCAAGATGACCTTATATGGGTGGCCATGGCTTATGGGCAAGAAAGGACCTGAGGCTTAACTTTCTGGGCACCCTCTGATACCACAGTATCAGGACTGTCCTGCTGGTGTCTGTACTCTTTAGTACCATCTCTAAGCCAGCTCCAGACTGACTTCTCTCTATTTTCTTACCTTCACATACACCCTCTTCAGGAGGCTGCCTACCAGCTTCTCAACAATTACCAAGCAGCCATAACAAACTAGGGGAAGAAGACAAAGGAAAGCAAAAGGCCAAGACCCAGAGAATCACAGGTGCCCCCATGGTTTTGTAAAGTTGGGTTTGTCATAGTGCAAGCTGGGACAGCCCTGATAGACTTGAATGAAAGCAAGAAAACCTGAGGAGGAGCAGGAGTCCAGCTGGATGAGAGTCTATTGTCAACATGGTGTCCCTCAGTGCCCAGCCAACAAAGGAGACCATTATATGCTTCCAGAGCCCAATGGTAATCACAGGACTAGAAAGGCCCTGGATGGCGAGCACAGTTTCCTTCTCAACTGAGTGGTACTTATATATAACAGAATATAACAAGGAGTATCTTGTGGCCTCTGCTTAGCAAATGAGAAAGCTGAGACTCTAGGCTGTGTATCTTCAAACCTGCCCCTCCCCCCAATAAATGTGGTAACTTTCATCCTGAAAGCCCCTAGGACAGCCAAAGTCTGGCTGAGTCTCTTAAAGTACTGGGCAGACTAAGGCTTGTCTCTGTCCAAGGGTATCAGGATGTGAGGGCCATGGGTAGGGCAGGGGCCAAACTATAAGTTTAGTGTTCTCACTCACCAAGTTACCTAGAGGTTTTGAGGATCTGATTTCTTCCCTTGCTTTCCTCTGCATTGGAAGAGGTAAGATGACAGATGGTTGGAGGCAGGGCCTGAGCCCATTGCTATAGTCTGAAGCTGAGAGACCATCTAAAGCATTCACAGAAGGGCATTGTTTTGTTCTGTGCAATTATCTACTTGGAGAAGAGGGAACTGGAGGCTCAGCCACCAGCCAGCACCCAGCCTTAATGCAGGCTGGACTCTAGCCCAGGAAGCTGGCCCCAGAATCTCCAGCCCTCTAGGCTATAATTTGTGTCCTCCAGGGCTCAATATATCTAAGGTTTAATGTGGAAAAATGGTTCCACTCTGTCTTACCAGATACCCCAAAATAAACTTAGATTAGGGTCAAAAAGCATAATTATAAAAGTTTTGGAAGACAACACAAAATGAAATCTTCACCCTCTCAGAAAATCAGGCAAGAGGCAAGCTCCAAAGCCTGACAGATCTGACAGATTCGGCTTAACTTCCTATGTGACAAAAATAGCACCATTAGAAAGGTAAAACAGCAATGTCAACAATGTAAACACAAGGTTTTGATGTTCGTTGTATATGGAGAGCTCCTTAAAAGCAATATAAGAAGCAACTACCCAACAGAAATGGTGAAGGATAAAAATACAAAATAATAGAATGCATAGGAAGAAAATAAAACTTCTCTATTAATCACAGAAAAAAATGTTTAATGACAAATGTTGAGATAAGTACAAATGGCCCTAGAGAGGCAAGCTGGAGTCCCATCAGGGATCTGGAGATCCCAGCCAGCCAGATGTTTTTCATAAAGACTCAAGAATCCATCTCTGAAGTGCTTTCTTTTCCAGGTAAACCAGGGCCTTGGGTAATTTGGGTGAGGAGGACAGTGGTAGTACATGATACGGGGGTGGCTATCTTGGTCTGCAGGTCCTTTGTATAGATGCCTTAGGGGATATGGACAGGAGGTTTGGTAAGACTGTTTCCTTTAAACTCCAAGGAGCCCTGTCAGCCTACTGGAGGCAAAGGCTGATCACCTCAAACTTGGGGGATGATGGCTGGGTCTGGAGTGTCTTGTGGCTGAAGCACTCTCCAGGCAGCAGGCTCTTACACACACCCTATCCAACTCATTTCTATTATTTCAGAATCTCCTACCACATCCATTTCAGGCTCACTCCACACACCCTGGAGTTTCTTTCACCTGGAGGTCAGCCTTTCTGTATAGGCAATGTCATCTTTCCCTTCCCTTTTTGCACTGCAGTGAGCTCAGGGGTAGCATGCATCACATTGGAATAAATGGTGTTAGCTTATGCCTTTCAAAGAGTTTCTGTCTCTAATTTTATACATGATATGAGACAATAATTTGATACAGATGCCTGTAAACTCACAGCCAAACACATGGTGGTGGATGGTGGGTGGCCACAAAGGGCTTCTATCTTATGAACCAGAAGTGAGGTCTGAAGGGTCTGTTCCTCAGGAACAATATGGATCATTCCAGGGTCCCACCCTTTTGCCACAGGGACCTCATGTAGTAGCCAACATCCATGCTGTGCTATCTCAATAGAAGGGAGGAGTGATCTGGGGACAGGTTTCACGTTAAAGCCATCTCCCTGCTTGAGGCCACTGTCCTTCCTCACTGTTCCACCAGTTAGTGCGTATTTTCACTGCCACCTGATTTCACCATGACACTGGATCATCTTCCCTTTTCCCAGTTTCCATTTAAGCTTAGAGCATTTCTGGAAGTCTCCTCCTCACTCAGATACATATGCCTCCACAATACCTACCTTCCACAACCACCTGCAGCTGTAGGCCAGAGCTTGGATACAAAGGCCCAAAGATCAAATAAAAGCCTTTGTACTGAGTCCACCCCCATGAAGGCTGTACCCTCCTCTATCCAGTCTTTATTCATTTGATTCTGTTTTCTTACAGAGCATTTCTTTTTTCTTCTTCTTCTTCTTCTTGTTTAATCCTCAGACAAGACACAATTTACTGATGTTAGGCAAATATTTGCTACAGCCTAGTTAGAAGCTACAGGCAAGTATGGGAGTGGGTAGGGATTCATTCTGGTTCACCAATGCCTCTAACCAGGCTGTAGCAAATATTTGCCTAAATTCAGCCACAGTGACTGGACATACAGAGGAAAAGGCAGAGACCCATCTGTAGGAACTCTGCAAAGAATAAGCAAATATGTCAGTAAATTGTGTCTGCCCTGGGATGATACTAGTGTTAAGAGCCAGGCTGAGCAGGGACTGCCAGAAGAGTGGAAGTACTGTATGGAACAGGGATTGACTCTCAGGCCGATAATGAAAAAGATGTGCTCCTTTATACAGACTCACACAGCCCCTCTGCTGAAGGCTCAGTGGGGAACAGTAAGGACATCCAGCTCTACCACCTCAGATCTTAACACCATAAGGCACTAACAAGAGTGTCCTAAGAGAAACTAACCCTGAATTTCAGAGTCACCAAAGGCATTCAGGCCCCAAGCCTAGGCTCAAATATGACTCTGAAAGTTAAAAACCAAATACTACTTGATAAGTCTAGGACAGAGCACATTTCTCATCCCAAACCAAGGCTGAGGGATACCTCTCAATACCAGCAGAGAACATGTCTACCAAGAACAACCACAAACTGAGGTCATTTCCAAAAGACATATTCCCCAGCTTCCCACATGGGCCAAGACTGAGGTGGTTGGCTAATAGAGCTAGGAAAGCCCCAAAATGAGGTTGGGGAGCATGCTTAGGCCACACCACCTGAAATGAGAGTTTGCTAGGAGAGAGGCAAATGGATGCCAGGCCCCTGATTCCGTTTCTAGGCAGCTATAGTATAAGAGCCTCTACTTTGTGCCAGGTAAAGGAGTCATCCTTGGCAGCCAGATCTGTATACACAGCATGAATGTAGTAGGATTCAGGTGTCACTTAAGGAAACCCAGATGTGTAGCTCCTGAGTTCAGGGAGGATCCCTACAGGGCATGGCCATAATCTATTGGGACCCAGGGAACACCGAGTTCCACCCTGTTTTGCTCCTGTGTTCTCAAAGAGCAAACCAGCAGCCCGGTTTGGGACAGTTCCTATCTCCAAGAATTGTCTTAAGGTTCAATTTGTATCATGAGTGTTTATATACCCCTCAATAAATATTAATCCTTTATGCAATATATTGCGAGTAATATTATTGCAATACACCTTCTATTGCTTTTCATGAGGAACTTGCTGGCATCCTTACCCTGAACCAGTCTTTCTATGTGGTATGGCCAGTTCAGACCTACAATGCTGAATTCCAACAAGCTAAAATTCCCAACTGCTCCAAATTCCTCCATGTTTCCATCTGAAGCATATCTCAGGTTCCTTGTTCCATAGAATGCTACCTCCTGCCCTATGAGACAAAGGGAAGCAGTAGCTCCTCTCAATCACAGAATACATTACTAAGTGAAGAAAAACTCAACAGAGCTCATCACTGACCTACTCTGGCCCCTACCTCTTCTTCTTTAAATGGTTTTAATGTACTTCCTGGAACCTGGGGTTTGGTGAACCACACTTAAAATAGTTGCTTAATTACTCAGACAGCTTATGTTTGGACTGTGTGTCTCCATATAGCCATACTCAGCCTTGGAGGCAGGTCCTCTTCTAATTCAAAGACCTTGATCCTTACCAGGAAATGGCTCCTGGCAAGATTTTTTAGATCTGGACCTTGGCCCAGTCTGCAGTTATAGAACACCCTCTCTAGTGGTGAGGGCTTCTGACACACCCTGGCCTCTCCCAACAGATCTGCCATTCTTGCAACTCAGAACTCAAAGGCATGTAGGCCCACTAGCTCTGTGTTCCTAGGAGTCAGTAGACAGTATTAGTCAGTAGGCATGATAGTGAAGAATGAAAGGATAGTATATGGTGTCCTTATGAGACAATTCAGCTACCTCAGTGAGCCCTTCACCCTCTAACACAGGCACATGAATGGGTCTGGCCAGTCAGTTATAGAAGTTGCTTCCTGTGCATAACAGAAGTCTGTTGGAAACACTACAAGGACATTCACTGTCCTTAAAGGGGCAGCTTCTGAATAAACACAGGTACATCACACATACAGCAACTATACAAGAGCCTAAGAAAAAGTGACCATGTAGGCTAGAAGCCTGGTGAGGGACAAACAAGCCTGACCTCTGCTCCTGCCTTGCTCTGATTAAGGGTCTACCTATCTGGGACAAATTGGCAAAATAGCTTGTCAGGAGATTATCTGGTGTAACTTAAAGAGAAACTGTGAATACTCAGTGTCTTGTTCTGCTTCCTGGAACCAGATCCTGAGCATATGAGGCTCCAGATGCCACACACACACACACACACACACACACACACACACACACACAC
>PVIH01026966.1:0-17816 GCA_004025045.1 Sigmodon hispidus | reverse complement strand
ATAAAAAAAGAAAAAAAAAAAAAAAAAAAAAAAAAAAAAAAAAAAAAAAAAAAAAAAAAAAAAAAAAAAAGAATCCAACAGTGTCTTCATTTGTCATTCAGTATAATGAGTGTTCTGGTTCTGATCAATACTATGCAGAGCCAACATTGTTGGTGTGTGGCAGTCCCTCACTCAATATTTCTTCACTTTCTCTGCTCTTACTTAATAGGTAAATATAAATTTAAAATAAAGAAATGGCATAAACAAAGGAGGTTTCAGCTCATATGGTCACACAGAGACATCTGAACAGAGAAAGCCTCTTCAAAGTTTGCTATGCTCCTGGACTTGTCTTCAGGACACTAACCTGTTTCAACCAGAAAGTCTCACCTGTCGAGAGCACTTTGTTTCACGGAGCGCTTTTAGGCTTCCATTCCAGTGCAATAGCTGAAAAATGGTCATCAGTTCCTACAAAATCCAAACATCTGTCATTGATCTTAAAGAAGAAGTGTATGTCAGTAAGAGTGGAGGAAACATGTCTGACCCCAAAGAAATGAAGGAAACAAGATATATGACATTGTCAGAAACTTTGGAACTTTCCAAAGAACAGAGCACCAAGGCCCCTGAAGAAGTGCCTCGGTTCCTCGGCTTTATCCTACTTTCAATACAAAATAACCGAATGGTTGACAAGTGTCTTTTAACACTAAAAATACACATTAAAATAACTGTACCCCCAAAGTTACTAAAGTATGTTAGAATATAGAAAAAATAACTTACAAAGTTATATATATATATATAATGTATCATTTTTTAATTATCAGAGACTGGAAACATTTTAAATGTTCATATTTAGAGAACAATTAAAGTATGATATATCCATATTACTGAACACTGCATACGTAATGGATGTTAACACACTCTCAGCTGCAGTAGAAAAGAATTATGGTATATTGTTAAAATAACAGAAAACCATACGATGGTGTATACTTTGTGTTTTATTTTAAAAGAATAGAAGATCTCTATACCCACATTTGCTTGTAAATGCCTAGAAGAGTTCTTTTACAAGATGCAAAAGAAGCTGGTTATAGAGTCTGAGGGTTTCACATGGTGGTAGAGCATGTACTTAGCATGCATGAGACCCAATTTTGGATCTCTAACATCAAAAGCAAAAAACAAAACTGATCTGGCAACATGCCTGACTTGACCTGAGTGGAAGAAATTCTTTCCAGCATTCTGAAGAAAAGGTATTGGGTTTTAAATCATGCAACTAAGTGACATTAAAGAGAAGAACTGAAATTTTAAGAATTTAAACTGAAAAATACATGTTTATATTCCTAAGTAAGATTTATAGAAGTCCATTTGTTTTGGAGTAAGTTCATTCCAATACATCACTCAAAATGGACTAAGCCAACATAGACACATTCATGCTAAAGTTCTATATTAGCAAGCTGAAGTAGATTATTTACCTGACTTTTTTAGGGTGCAGGAAAGAGAGAAGGACAGAAGGAGAGAGAAGGGAGAGAGAGGAGAAAGGGGAAAAGGTGGGGAGAGACAGACAGACACACAGAGACAGAGATGGGGGTGGATTTTAGCCAGCATAAAAAGAGAGGTAAGTCCCTCTGCTTTAAGAATATCTTAAAATATGGACAGTGTGATTGTATTCACCTTAAAACAAATAAAGGGCTCCATGTTCTGTGTTGTTAGCTTTGAATGAGCACAACTTGTCTGCTCTACTCACATTTCCCTGTCTGATCTAGGGCTAGCAAGCTGAACACTTCCATTTTCCTAATGTGGTCACAGCTAGCAGTTTTCCACTGAAATTTCAGTGTTTCGCCTATTCACGAATTTTGGTTTTGTTCTTACTTTTTTTTTTTAAAGAAGCTAGGTGTAAACTATAAATCAATACCATAAGCCACAACCATATAATTGGAAAATAACCTCATATAATTAAGGAACGTTCTGCTTATGAAAATAGTTATGAAAAGTTAGCATCTAGACAGACATCCTATTGACTATTCATAACAACAGTCTTGTACTAACTGTTTTTACTTCTGTTTGCTCAAGAACATGTTTTTCTTCTGAAAGTCAGGAGACATGTAGTCTTAGATTACAGGCATGTTAAAATTATCTGGTGGATTTTAGAATTGTACAATTATCAGAAATCAAGCAGCTCTAGTCTCAGCTCTAAAAGCTTCTATTATGGGTTGATTAGTGTTGCTGCTTTTTATCCCAGGCTCCAGTTTGGCACACTGTCTGTACTCCATCATATGAGGAGTACCCCAGGAGACATTGAGCTAAGAGTAAAAGCAAAACCATTTGTTTCCATCAATTAAAATCAACACAAATATTAAACAAGTTACTCCTTCCACACCAAACAAAGACCCCACTGTCCAGCATCAGAAATCAAATGCCCAGAGACTTGCCTGTCCAGCTCCCCTTCTCCTTGGCCCATACAGTTCTACTCCAGCATATGATGACACTAATATGAAAAACTGGGAGCACTTCAACAGGCTGATCTCACCTAATAGGCCTCTAGTCACTGTGCTTGTCAAACCATTTACCAAAGAATTCCTAGTTGCTCAGGAAGGTAAATTTCTGCTACCTTCCCCAATGCTCCCTTTAAACTCACTCATGCAATACTTTGTAACCATAAAAATAAATATGAATTCTCTATACCCCGATAGACAATGGGATCTATGTTGCAGTAAAAGTCCATCATTTGATGTTGCCTTGATTTTTATATAAAATTTTTCACTCATTACATATACATATATATAATTGTATTACTTGTGTGTCATATGTGTGTTCATGTGGGTGTGAATGTGCATGAGTACAAATAAGTGTAGAGGCCAGAGTTGATAGTGGGTGTCTTCCTCAGTTGCTCACCATCACATTTTTTGAGATAAAGTCTCACTGAACTTGGAGCTTACAGATTTGTCTAGACTCTCCAGCAAGCTTTAGGTATCTTCTTGCCTTCATCTTCCTGGTGCTGCAATTACAAGTTTGGGCTACCATGTTTTTTTGTCAATGCTGAAGGTAGATTTTAAGTTCTCTTGTCTGTGTGCAAGCACTTTACCCTGAGCTATCTTTCCAGCCTTATACCTATTTTTTTTTTTTTAATGAAAAACATCACTCTGCTTCTTCAGTTGATCCCTCATGACCCCAAATCTGCAGTTGGGTTTAAATTTAATTTTCTCCCAGTTCTGAAGACCTTGCACATACTTGGCAAGCCTCCTACAAGTGACCTATACTCACAATCCCTACGTAAATTTGGCAACCAAAAGAGACAAGCTGGACCTGTGTTGCAACTTGTAGTAGCCATCCTAGCATTGCCCTGAAGTGATTCTAACACAGCTCTTGATTCCCTCTCAGACAGCTTTTGCCATTGGTGTTTACTCCTTTCTTTAGGATTCTCTAGAACCACATTCTTATCTATGTGCCAGTGGCCGCCTCTTGTAGATACACTGCTGTCATTCTACATGGCAAATCACCCAGAACTTTAGAATCCACGGTTATGCTGTCAATAGAACTAGAAAGCCTTCTTATGCCTCTTAGCAGCCTTCATCTCTCAAAGGCTTCCTGAAAAGGCTTGAACTGTTCTTGCCTCTGGGACGAAGGTCATTTACTTCTCTACTGCTTTAGTTTGTCTAAAAAGTACTTCTGACTCAGTATGGCTCTGGTTCTTCCATTTCCTCAGAGGCGACTTCCTTCTCATCCTCATACATTTTATCCTGGACTAGACTTTGCTCTGCTGTGTAGAAATACTTGCCACCATTGGATAAGGTATACCTAAGTATTTATAAACACTTCCTGGCTCACTTTATTTCCCTTCATGAGATCAAATTATTTCAGTTGTTGTTTTGCTTGCTCGTGGTTTTTTGCTTGTTTTTGAGACAGGGTTTCACTATATAGCTCTGGCTGCCCTTGAATTTACTATGTAGGTCATCAGGCAGACTTCAAACTCAGAGATTTGCCTGCCTATTCCTCCCAACTGCTGGCATTACAGATAACTTCATAATTTCCCGAGCCTCTGTGAGTTAGTGCTTCTATGCCCTGCCAGACTCAAAGGAAAAGTCATGCAATATTGCAGAGGATGTTTGTAAGGAGTTATTTTCTAGTGGTTCCTGTTGCCTGGTTATTACTCTGGCTTTGCACCTGATCAACCTGACCTGTACAGAAACTTGCATTCACCCACTGCATGATAGTCTGTTCTGCTCTGATAGTGTAGAGTTTGTTAACTAGGCTAATCTGGAAGTCTGGGGTCTGGCGAAACTGAAAGGAAAAGTGAAAAGCTAGCTTGTTAAGGGTGAGATATGTGAGAGAAGATTTAAACTGATTCATGAGTATTTGGGATCTTTAAAAAAAAATGGTATTTTGTACTAGGCATTGTAGCACACACAGTACCGGCGAGGCAGCAATAGGTAGCTCTCTGTAGGTTCAAAGCAAACCTGGATTACCTACTGAAACCTACTAAAAAACTTGTTTGTTTTTGTATTTTGTTTATTAGGAGGAATTTTTGTACTTATTTTGAGCTTTAAAATATTATAGAATATTATATATCTTAATCACTGAGCTTTTAAAAGCATCTTTCAATTTTGTGCCAAGACAGATGAATTATTTTTCTCCCTTTGTCTGGGACCTTCTGGATCAGTCCTGGCATCAAGCCAGCTTCCTTCTTGTGAAGTCTATGAAGCCCTGGAGGCTCTGCCCTTGGTTTGATACTCAGCTTAATAGTTTTTGAGCAAAGACCTTTGCATTTTTATTTTATACTGGGCCCCACAAATTATAGATTTGGTCCTGATCATCAAAGTAAATTGTAAACTGAATGGTGAGTAAAGCCTGTGTTTTCTTTGCTCTGTAGGGAAAATTGCAGTTGCTGTTCTTCTTCCAGTCCACGGCTCCCTGTTTTTACTTTGTCACTCAATTCCTTTAATCCTGCAACAACTGGGCTCTGTCCTGGAAACTGCCTGCCCGGTTTCACCTATTAGAGACAATGGCTTTTCAGCTACTTTGAGCAGAAGAAAAGGCTCATTGCCTGTCCCTGGAACTTTGGGACTCTGGCTTGGCTCTGTGATTCATCAGAAATAAGAAAAACAAACACTGTAAATGGAGAACTTGGAAAACAGGTGGGCACCATCTCCCCACCCAAGAGAATGAGTTTAAGAAGAAATTTGTTTATGGGATGAGGCTTTAAAAGGCGACCTGAGGAATTTAGCACAGATGTAAATAAACAACTCTTTCTTGGGTTGCATTAGTCTTCAGAATAAATATATTAACCAGATTCAGTCAAATTATGCCTAGAACCTGACCTTGACAAGACCCAGCACCCGCTGGTGGCCTCTCCCATCCCTCCCCCTAACAACAGGAAGTTTCTCTCCCGCCAGTCTACCGCAAAACAGTGAGCCCTTTTCTCCCAAGAAGTGAAGCCTGTTAGATTCCCACCCACTGAAATTCACCCAAAGAAAACACCAGTCTTGTTTTTTGTTGTTGTTTGTTTTGTTTTGTTTTTTAAGCTATAGTCATCCATCTTTAAATCTAAACATTCTTCTGTGACGATCCACCCAGGAGGGGGAGAAGCACTAAATTGTGCCTCTGTAGCCCCTTCCCTTTAAGTGTAGACAAAAGCTGTTAAGTCTGCCCAGACCTCATGGAACTTGCTGGGGGCCCCGCAGGCAGGCGGAAGGAAAAGCTGGGCTCCCGATTCTTCCACTGGACAGATTCTGGTTTCTGGACAGATGTCTGGATTTTGGACAGAGAGTTTCGGTTTTTCCTGCCTTCTGTGTTTTTTCTTTGTTCCTATCTTGCACCCAGCCTTCTTTGTGAAGCATTTCCAGAGTATGACTTAAATAAGTGATTATCTTTTAAATACCGTACTACAGACCACACAGAAAGCAGATCAGCAAGTGATACTTGGGGGAGGGAGGTTGAGTAGAGCCTTTCACAGCACTTGTACTTGGAAGCAGGTTTTATGCTGTTGTTTTTTGGTTGTTGGTTTTTGTTTTTGTTTTTAATAATTCTTATGTCACTAACTTTGGCAAAGTAAGCCAATCATGTTCAAAATAATTATTTTATTTAAGAAAAAAATTTTAGGGGGCTGGAGAGATGGCTCAGCGGTTAGGAGCACCGTCTGCTCTTCCAGAGGACCCGGGTTCGATTCCCAGCACCCACATGGCAGCTCACAACTGTCTGTAGTTCCAGTTCCAGGCAAACACCAAGGCAAATAAATAAATAAATAACATAAAGTTTTTTTAAACATAAAGTTTAAAAAAAAAAAAGAAAAGAAAAAAATTTTAATTAATTTTACATTCCACCCACAGTTATCCCCAAATCATGACTTTTTTAAAATAGCTATTAAATCACATACAACTTTGTGGTACAGGGTAACAGTGGGAGAGTGGCCCCTACACTTTGACTGGGCAACACAATTTGAAGGTGTAGGTTCTGGAGAACCAACCTTGAGGATGTGAAAGCAGGAGAACTGGCCCCACCCCTTGCTAATACCTGCAAGGGTGAACTAGCCAGGGCAAAGCTGGAGAACTCACCCTTGGTGGTGAAGACAGGGGAGAGCTGGTGAGTTGACCAACTGAGAGCAACTACCCAGGCACAGAACCAGGGTTAAGTGTTGGCCCACCCCAACATCCAACCCATCTGTAATCTGCTGGAGCAGAGGTCGGGGGTTGGGAGTGGGTGGACTTAGGGCTACAAGATCTATATCTCCAGCACAGGACCACAATAGGATGTCCGGGAAGAGTAAGAGGGAGGGCCCAGTGTTGATAGTATAGCAGAGACCAAGGCCTCAAGCCAAACCAAAGATTTGATGCAATGAGTGCCTGCATATAAAGATGTAGGAATAAAGGGGTTTGCTACATGATCCACTGTGTCACACTGCAGCATCCAAGACTCAGTTTCCCCTTTGTTCCCCGCCCCACCTTTTTTTCTTTTTTTATCTTAAATTTTATTTTGTTTTATATGGAGAAGGTATTGTAGGGACAAGGGGCAGATTCGAGGATAAGGGAGATGTGTGGGATCAGGATGCATGATGTGAAAGACATATAGAATAAATAAAAAAGAAAGTTTAAAAAAATTCTTAAAGAAGAAAGCTAAATGACTTTCCCTCTTATGAGAAGAGCTGTTCTAGATTATTTATAAAAATGGTCTTTAGCTCTATAAAATGATACTTTTATTTTTATTTAGCAGACAATAAAAATGAGTTTCAGAATGGACAAGCTCACAGATGTAAAGTGATAGGCACCCACACACAGGTCTGTATGGTTTTAAGTACATGTCTTTCTGCCATTCTTTCGCCTGTTATTTTCTCCAATGCTTGAGGTTAGATTGTGTGTGTGTTGGGGGGGAGGAGTTATAGTTTAACCTTTATGATTTCTCCCTTTTTATATGAGGCAGAGGCCATGAAGCATTTTGGCAGGGAGCTCCCTAACCTCTTGTGAAGCTTATGATAACCTAACCATGTCAGAGGGAATCTATCCATCAAATAGCCTCTGACATTTCAAGTAACACAATCTTTCAGTGTCATCCTTAACCTTCATGGAATTTTCACCACATGCCAAGCTGTTCTAGACTCTTTCCATTGGGTCCTATTTCACCTCCACACTGGCACTGTGAGGTAGTACTGGTATTTCCTGGGATTTATATACAAGTGAAGAAACAAATTTAGAGATAAGGAACAGAGTAAGGCTAAAACCAGCTAGTCTATTCTGTACATCATCATCTACTACAAAGAAAAATTTGTGACTTTAGGCATCAGTTGTAATACAAAGATTAAATTTTACCATGACAAGCATTTTTGTCCATAAAAAGTCTGATTACTTCTTGAAATCAAACCTAAAAAAATAGAAGCACTGGGAGTAAGGCTATTCCATATTAATTTTTGCTGGTATTCTATGTCATTGGATATTTGACTTCATTTAAACATAACTGTTTAGAGAAATCAAATCACTACTAAATTTTCATCTGCCCAGACCAGTGTATGAAAAGAATCAGATGTGAGAAAAAAGGGAAGATATTTTCTTGCATGAGTCTGAAGCTTGGAGCTTAGTCATTTACTAATAAATACAGATAGAATAAGCCAATTTCTATTAGAAAATATCTGTAAGCCAAAAATGTATATAGTGCAGTTAGCCCAGTGAACCACATAGCCTAGCAGAGTGTAACTTCAATATGCTCACAATACTTTACAATTGGCTTGCAGTTAGGCAAAAGTTTATAATAGAGTATTAAATATCTTCTGTGATTTATTGAGCAATATACTGAAGAGACAAGAAACAGTGTTGTTTTCATACCTACATAAAAGTGGGAAATTATAAACTGAGGATTGTGTGTGATAAGTAACAGAGTTCCTCAGCTGTTAGTGCTTGTCAGATGTGGATGATATGTTGCTAATGTTGATTTCCATGATACATGAGAGAGGTACATCTTTAATAGAAATATCAGAACTGAAGTAGTACTTTTGGATGTACCTCCATGGAAACTCTTATCTGACTTCTGTAATTAAGGAAAAGATGGTTAAAAGCAAAATTTTTAATCATTTTATTTTGTTTAAAGGGGAAACATGGTCCTAAAGGGCTGGTGAAGTATTACTGGGTTGTAAAACAGGCACTACCCATCTGTTTCTAAGAGACGTGAAGTGACAGACACCATATGTAAGTTTGTATGGTTTTTAATGGACATGTCTCCTTTCTGTACCATTCCCTTTCCCCTGTTATTTTCTTCTGTTTAAGGATAGTTTTGTTTGTAAAAAAATAACATAGACTCTATAGTTTTCCTTTTTTGTTATAACCTGAAGTTTTTGGGCAAGGAACTTCATCAGAGCAGAGTGTGCCATGATTGCTATTTGATTTGGGTTAGTGGATGTGGCTAAAATGCAGTTATCATGCTGAATTCTAAAAGGGTAATTTTTTTAAAAATCACATTGTTGGAACAGAAAATATTAGTGTTTTTTAATATTTATTTTTTATTTTATGTGAATTGATGTTTTGCCTGCGTGTCTAACTGTGTAAGGGTGTCAATTGTGGAATTACAGACAGTTGTTAGCTGCCATTTGGATGCTGGGAATCAAACTCAGGTCATGCAGAAGAACAAACAGTCAGTGCTCTTAACTGTTGAGCCATCTCTCCAGCCCCAGAAAATACTAATGTTAATGATAAGAGTTACATGTCTTGGGTCTGGATTGGGTCTGGAGAGATACCTCAGTTGCTAAGTCTAACTCCAGCTCCAGGGAGATCTGATGCTCTGTCTTCCACAGGCACCTGAATTTCTGTGCTCGTTTTCACACACACACACACACACACACACACACACACACACACACACACACACTGTTACATAAACTAAAAAGTCTCTCAGGCTTCTGGATTGAATCATCAAATAAATAACTGGCAAAGAGTTAGTTAGGTACCTGAAACTCCAGCATAGTCTTCCCCATGTTTGATTCCAACATGTAGTGATAGGCTCCGATACTTGTACTGGGATCATCCGCATCATCTAAAGTGCCCTTGGGAAGGAAACAACAAATGTCACTGATAATGTCTTCTCCTCTTTGAATGAATAGGACCAAATCCTATTATTGGCCTAAAGGTATTGATATCTAGTTGCTCTTGTACAAGATATTCAATCTCACCATGACTCAAGTAAAGAATGTTTTATAATCAACTTGAATGTGGCTTTTGCTGAAAATGCTAGCAGATTGTATAACTGCTACTGATAGAATAATAATTCCAAAATAGAAATTCCTTTTTTTGTATTTTTCATCAGTGATGTATTAATGCTAATATGGCTGCTCTCCATGACTTTCACTGTGGCTTTCTGAAATCATACAGCATTGACCTTATCCTGTTATCAGGCAAGACTGTACAATAGAAATTGAAAGAATGGTGCAAGTGTGTGGCTCATCCCTTTTTCCCTGCTTGACTCTAAAAGGGACATGTGGTGGGACTGTTCTCTGTATCATCCTGTAAATAAAGAAACTGTTTTGGCCTGTGTCGAGTGCTGTAGAAGTGGGCGGGGGAATCAGAATAGAGATAGACAGAAGGAGGGCGGAGCCAGATAGACTACATCCAGCCTCTAAAGAAGCAGTATGTAGGACCCAAGTGAGCTAGGAGCCATTGAGCCACGTGGCAGGTAGATTAATGAAAATGGGTTAAACTAAAATGAAAGAGCTAGCTAGTAATGTGCCTGAGACATAAACCGAACAGAATGAAATTAATATAAGCGTCTGAGTCATTTTGGGGGGGACAAAAGCTGCTGTAGGTAGGTCAGACCTCTGGCCTAAATGGGACAGAAATCATACAACAGGGAAGTTTTCATAATAAAACTGCTACTGACAACATGGATATTGGTTTATATATATTTTTTTTACTCTCAGACCACATAATATTTAAGAAGCAAGGTGGGTGACAGGTAGAAATGAGATTCTTTTTCAGCTTGGTTTAAGGAAGAACACTAAGCAGCAAACACAAGTTCTGGAATGCCATTCAGGCTTCCTTCAGTATCTCATGGCCTTGAATTCCCAGGATGGTGGGCAATAGCAATGTTGTGAGACTGAACAAACAACTGTCAACATCAGACAGCAGGAAATGTATAGCTTTGAATGCAATAACATTAACACACTGCTCCTGAAATATTTATGTTGGCCTTTTAAATATCCTAGGGGAAATTCATCCAGAAGCCTGAAAGCCATATATATGTTCTCTCTTTAGAAATTTCCAACAAAAATGACAAATGACATTTACATTGAGAGCCCTTCCCTGCTCCTAAGTAAATTTCACATGTATATAAATCAGGCATCATTTTCCTAGCTTCTCTTCCTGAAAGGTACTTGAAATTTACAGGGTCAGAAAACAAAGGCTTCCTTTTATTTTCAGACCAGAATTAGTGCAGAACTCTTTACTTTCTTCCAGCTAGGCTACTGGTCCAACTGTCCAGCTGCCTCATCTCTTCTCCAAGTGATAAGAGTGTTTATAAGGGAAAAGGGTTCCTAACAGTCTGATCATCTCTTTCATGGGCAGCTGCCCTCGAAAGGCAGGGTTTGTCAATTCAGCTCAGGAGAAAATAAAAAAATTTTAAAAATGTTTAAAGAAAGGAAAGGGTGCTGGCACAATGGCCTTTAATCCAGCACTCACTCAGAAGGCAGAGGCAAGTGGATTTCTGTTGAGACTGAAGCCAGCCTGGTCTACATAATGAGTTTCAGGACAACCAGAACTGGTCTAAAAAAAAAAAAAAAGGAGGGATTCAAGAAACAAAATAAAAGTGACAGAGTTTGTCATTCTATGGTCCATACTCCTACTCTTAAGCACACAGAGAAAAAACATCTGCTATAGGTGGGACCCAGATTTTCTCTGTGGCTTAAAGTTGGAGATACTGGGCAGGAGTTCTCAACTATTTATTGGACAAGTAAATATCTAGTCGTGGATTGCTGAGAAATTTCCCTATTTAAATTTCTAAGACAGATTTTTTTTTGTTTTCATTTTTCTCTGAAAGCATTTAATTGTATCTGTCACAGAAAATTTCAAAGATTATCAGAAGATGGAAACTGCTGGGAACCATGATTATTCTAATACACAGAGCTATCTAAGTAGCACATGGTTTCTTACACTAAGAACTGCAAAGCTGCACACTGACTGGGGAATTAGTATTTACAGTAAAGACTTCAAATATTTTGCATAATTGTCAAATTTGGGGGGAATTAGAGCTAGTTTATTACTAGATTATAAATCATTCTTTAACTGCCTACATTCTCGGACCCTAAAAAAAGTCTATACTCCTCAAAAAGCAAACATTGAAATTAGTGTGATCATGTGGTTTTCCTCAGTCTGAAACTTAACTGATTTTGATCCCTGGCATGTCAAGAGTAGTAAGATACACAATGGGGAGCCAGCTTCATTTTTCATAATTTCTAACCAAAGGATTCATTTTGCTAATCTTTAATGAATAGATGGGCAAATATTTAATCTAAATATAGTTGAAATGGGAATTTGCTTACTTTAGTATTTCCCGAGATTCAAATGTCCTCATATTCTTATAGAGACCACCTCTTGCCTCTGTTTGGTACTCACACTGGTGGAGGCTACTGCTTCCTGAACACTCTCCACAATGAACTCCTTGGTGATCCTTCGGGAGGGCAGCTCATTGAAGAGAGAGTTGATGAGTGCCACTTTAGCTGCATCCCGCCTGGCCTCTGCTCTACTTAAGCAGCACTTGAGAAGAAAGGAAGAGAGACAGTCATTAAAGGAGTCAGCATCTTACCATTCTGACACTGCAGCAGTGGATCTCTGTGCATTTCTACTTATATATTTATATGGGTTCTGGATTCAGACTGTTGGTATATCTCTGTGCCTCAGTGCCATTCTTAGTAAGATAATAGTAGGACTGATGTTGAAATTGATTAATTGATATGAAAAAAAAGCACCAAGAATGGTCATGGTACAAGATACATCATCATGCTGCATGAAAACGTCCGTCATATGTATTTTACCATTACAATAGTTGTAAGAACATATAAGTTAGTACAATGCTGTTAGTAATGCCGCTTTAACTTTTCCAGCATTTGTTTCCCACCCCTCTTCTAGTAATAGGTTCCTGATTTTCTTGAGGATTGCCCTTTATACTTTGCTCATATAGTCTGGATAGGAATCAAAACCATTTGATTTTCCTAAAGTTGGGGCCACAGACTGCTTATGCTCAGTAACTTATTAAATACATTTTTTCCCAAGCTTGGCATGGTGACAACACCCTATCATCCCAGTACTTCAAAGGCTAAAGCTATGATAATTTTGAGGCTAACTAGGCTAGAGAGGGACTGTGGTGCTTTACTTCAATATTTTAGTATGTTCAAGGCCCGGGTTTGAATCCCAATACTTTAAAATATTTTTTCAGTGCTTTAAATATAATGTTACTCAAAGTCCTCCAAGTCTGTTTCCCTCATTGTTCACAGGGGCTTGCCTGAGTATCTTGCTTCCATTAATGTTTGCTTTGTCTCTTTTCCTAATATTTAAAAGTTCCCATTCTTTGAGTTCTACTTTGGTGTGGAGTTTGCAGATTCAGAGAGAGGTAGAAATTCTGTAAGAGTTAGAATGACACCATACCTTTAGAGCATTTAAGACATGGTGACGGTTCTCAGAGAGGTTCCTATGAACACGGAGCTACAGACACTAAGGTTCCTAGTGGGAAACTAGTCTCGTGAAAAGAAGTTCAGGCCCAAGACAAGTCTGTAGTGATATTGTTTGTAATTTAAGAATAAAGCTTGTCTGAAGATTGGAGGACAGAACCAGCCACAGAGTTAGTAATAGACACCAGGAAGTAGTGGCATATTCCTTTAATTTTATCACTTGGAAGGCAGAGTCAAAAGGATCTCTGAGAGTTCAAGGCCACACTGGGCTACATGAGATTAATCCAGTCTACAAGAGAAACAGAACCAGGCAGTAGTGGGGGCACACACTTTTAATCCCAGCATATGGGATCTCATGCTTCTGCTCCAATTAGGATTTGTGCAATATAAGGTAGTGAGGTAGCCAGGCAGCAGGCTTGTAAGATCTAGTCCACCTGAGTTTGGGGGACTATTTTCTCATGCACAACTCCTACTGTGAAGGCCTGGATTTATTGTTAGAAAACTATTTTAGAAAAAAAGCATTTAATGCCTGAGTGCAGGGTGAGCTCAGGTCTGAATCTGAAAGAATCTCAGGAATGGGCTTGACAGCCAAGAAATTCAAAAGTTGGTTCCCCGAGCAAAAAGTTCAGCCAACAGATTCAGGGCTTGGGTTCACTCCGAAAGGGTAGCCAATAGTTGCTATACCCCATACCCCTTTGCCCAATCTTGAAATGCCAAGGCGTGTAGCATCCTGCTTACGTGTATGCTTTTCTTTTAAAAACCCTCTCACTTCTGGGCTTGTGGCTGAAACCCTCCACTGCACTGGAACAAAGGATTTTGACTCTGGTTCTTTTGAACCTTGTGTTTACATAGACTTCAGCTCCCTGGTGGTCTGACACAGGTACGACACCTACTATCTGAAATGTGAGGCTTTTAGAAACATGGTGATGCCTGGTGTGAGAAGATAGGGAAAGGACTGAGAGCATTTCACTTCTCAGTTTTACAGTCTGAAAGTTTCTTTTTTCCTAGAGGAAAAACCCGAATTTTTCTTGTCTACTTTCAGAACTCTTTATCCTACACTGACCTTTTTGCCTTGTCCTCAGGCATTTATAACCTCCTGTCATTTAGAGCCCAGTTTCTCCTTCCCACATCTGTAAATCCAGTTTGAATCCCTGAGATCAGGTTTGCCATCTCCAAACTTTCCAAATAGCAGGAATGTTCTAGAGTAACAATCATGTAGGGAACAAGTGATCAGTTCTTTTGACTCCTCTTCAAACTTTTGTGCTTGGGATTTTTGTTTGCTTCTTCAATAGTCTTCATAATGTCCAAACCAGGATAAGTACTTCGAGGTGCTTGTGTGTCATTGGGGCATGGAAAAGGTAGTAATTAAATGACTTTTAAAACAATGGTGCAAGGGAGGAGGGAGACAGAGGGGAAGGCGGAGGGAGAGGAAGTGTAAGGCTTGGATTCTAGTTTATGGTGCTTTTGGAAGGTAATGGAACCTTAAAGAAACAGGACCCATGGAAGAGAATGTTCAATCATTAAAGACATGCCTCAGAAGAAAACATTGGAATGCCAGCATCTCTTCTCTTTCTCTTTGTCTCCTGTTTGGCAAGAGAAAAACAGCTTTGCTCAACCATGCATGCTCTCTGCCATAATGCTCTGATTCACAACATGCCCCAAAGCAGAAGAGCTAACTGACTGTGGTCTTTTTGAGACCATAAGCAAAATGAATTTTTATTCTCTTAAAGTAGATTGTTTCAGATATTTGGTATAGTGAGGGAAAATGACTGAAACATCTTTAAATGAATCTCTGAAGTTCTAAAATGTATGTAGAAAAGGAGTATGTGGGGTAGCTGGTTCTGTTTAATGTTGGGTGACAAGAAGGAAGACTTTTGGTCTAGCTTTAGGTAGGAAGCCTTTCAAATTTTAGACACCTTCTAAGGTTTAGGCTACTTGTATTAAATACTTGGCCAGAAATATAGAGGCCTGAGTCAACTCAGGCCTGAGTCAATTGTCCTTTAGTGATACTTAGATGCTGCCTCTTCTAGGAAGCTTTGTCTACCACTCAAGACAGGATGAAGGCACTGACCATACTTAAATATAATTGTTTGTTAGTCTTTGCCTGCTGACTCCTACCTGCATGCCCTAATTGTTATATAATTTTCTTTGTGTTATTACCTATCACATAATATTGACGTAGTTTTCTTTGCATCCCTGCCTATTACTATTTACTGAATTAGTAGCAAGCTGAAACATAGGAAACCTGAAAAATGTACAAGAAATTCTTTCAAGAATAAATGTATATGCTTCTTTTTTTAAAAAAGTACTATTCCTGTATATTTTAGATGGTATTTTAATTTAGCAGTATGAAAATATATTAAGCCTGGACTAATATTCATAAGGATAACTGGCTTTAGACTCTGATAATGAATATTTTTGCCAATGTGTAGGATATATTTATTATTCTTTGAAAAAAAAGGAACTCCCAAAAGGTTTTGCTAATATTACACAACATCTATAACAGCAGCTCAGTTTGGCTTTACAAAGTCTAAAACAGAGCTTTGGGATTTTAGAATCTAGTGGATAAGATTCAGGTTGGAACACTCTTAAACTCTTAAGAAACAAACATCTTCCTGTCTAAATAATAGCAATTTAAGTCAAATTTCAGAGAGAGGGGGAGAGAGGGACAGAGTAAACAGTGCACAGTTAAGAGAAGCTATTTAAATAAGAGCAGCTAAGTACTAGATCAAAGGCAGCTGTACATTTACAGCCGTATGGCATAGCCTCACAGATCAAAGTATGCTCAGGCAGTCAGGCAACAGACAGGCTCTTTACCAGGGAGACAGAAAAGAAAGGTGGGAGAAGCCGCTAATTTCAGGATGTGAAAACAGACACCTGTCTTTACTTATTTTATTATTTCAGAATACTAGAGTTTTTTTTTCCTTCTTCTTCCAGTGAGGAGAAAGTGTGCCTATTAATAAGTACATAAAATAAAATAAGTTTTGAGCCATCAAAGAATTTCTCTCCCTATTTCTGAAAGACAAGCACTTCAGAATGTCTATAATATCAGCCAGCTGCTTTCTTCTGGAACTACAAATCCAAGCCAGGAACTGCCGCCTGTTTTGCTTTTCAGAGGTTTAAGGAGAACCTTTTACCCATAGGATTAGGTACTTGGGCAAGCAATTTAGCTCATTTGCAGTCTGCTTGGAGTGTCAAAACCACATAGTCCAGATGCTCCTGTGAGAACAAGCACTTTCAGAGTCACCAACAAACAATGGAAACCACTGTAAGAAAATAAAATACGGCAAGTTACAAGCATTTTATTGTTTTCCAAACTGGTTATCAAGGATATAAGACGGGGGTACGTGAAGAATGATGTTATTTCAAAGCAGCTTCCTGCTAGAATTAGACTTCCCTGTATGGTTTATTCTTGCTATTTTTCCACCGGACCTCATCATAAATACAGATCTATAAACTGTGCCTTGTGTGCTGACCATTCTTACTTGCTTGTACACAGCGACAGCTTTCAGCCTTTGCTTTGGATGAAAGTTCTGAGCTTGAATATTCAACAGTCAAAAGCTTTATCAAAGTCAGCTGTGAACTTCTTAGGCATGCAAAACTAGATGCTTTGTGAATGGCCACCAGACTCCACTTCAGACGTTGGTCTTGCTATTCAGGTGTCTTTTATTTGCTAATAGATTGTAAACCATTATAATCATTAATGCCTCCTAATAATAAAGCAAAAACAAAAACTCTCTTCCTTGATAAAACAACAAGCCCCCCCCCACATACACACACAATGTTGTATTGCTTCAAAAAGCCATTTAAAGGCAATGATGAGTCAAAAAAAAAATGTTCTCAGTGGTCCATTCCTTTTCCCAGCATTTACATCTTTACTGAGTTCTCTCTGTAGCAGTATCAGTGGAACATGGCAGAAGTGACAGTATATTTCTCTGATATTGTGGCTTCTATCTTGGTCCTGCTTGCTTTTCTTTGATTACCTATATATCAGCTGATATATAGTCAAGATATATATCTCTCTTGTGGCCAAGAAAAACAGCTTGTTGTCAATAGTCACCTCAGAGAGTCTGGAAGACTACCCAATCCAACCTTCAGATGATGGCATCTAATCTGACAGCCTGATTGCCACCTTCAGCAGGTAGTGAGCCAAAAATGCTTAGATTCTAGAGTTTTGTACCTGTTTATAAGTTTTGACATAATTTGTTATACCATAAAAAGATAACTATTACAGAGGCTTTGCTTGCTTTAAGTATTTACAAATTTTCTTTTTTTAATATTTATTTTTATTTCATGTGAATTGGTGTTTTGCCTGCATGTATAACTGTGTAAGGGTGTCAGATCTTGGAATTACAGACAGTTGTCAAGAGGTAATCAAGATTAATTTGTAGGTTGTCTAGAAATCAAATAGTAGCTAGTCATTTTTTTAGAATGCAAAGACATTCTTAAAATAAATAAAACTTGGTAATCACAAATTTTAAGTAGAAATACCTAATAAAAATTTAAAAACTGCTTATTGGGGGGCTGGAGAGATGGCTCAGAGGTTAAGAGCACTGACTGTTCTTCCAGAGGACCTGAGTTCAATTCCCAGCAAAACCACATGGTGGCTCACAACCATCTATGATGAGGTCTGGTGCCCTCTTCTGTAAAACTGTATGCATAATAAATAAATAAATCTTAAAAAAAAAAAAAAAAAAAAAAAAAAAAAAAAAAAAAA
>PVIH01026965.1:0-17816 GCA_004025045.1 Sigmodon hispidus | reverse complement strand
CCGAGCCCTCCTCACCTCTGGTCAGGGTTCGAATCCGCCCCTCAGAGACCCCTGCAGTTGGTTTGCTCAGTTCACTCAGTTCAGGGTCGCAGTAGGGCTCCTAGTAGATTCCCTGAGCAGCAGGAGCTGCGGGTGTGGCCAGGTGCAGAGTTCAGCTGCCCCTGCTCCAGAGTGCGCTGGGACGCCGCAGAGAGCACAGCCCAAGAGTATTATTGAAGAGAGCCTCAGAAAACCACGGAGAATGTCACAAACTTGAGTCAAAAAATCATAGCTTCGGTAATGAAGGCTCATGATTCCATTTAGAAATGCATGACAGGAAAGAAGGAGAAATTGGGGTTTATATGTTGTTCATAGAATATCAGTCATGGGTTTACATGAGTCATGATATTTTTGGCTTTTTTCCACTTCAAAAGTCAGTAGTAATTTAACATGCCAATATTTATAATTGCATGAAAGGTATAATAAATGATGGGAAGGTTTTTTTTCAAAATAAAGCATCTGTGATAACATATAACTATACACAGAAATGTGGAAATTTGTTTTTTTCAATCATTATGTGAGATCATGCTAGGCATGCTAAATATTTTATCACATATGAATAATGACTATATTGTATATAGAATATATAACAGACTATATTTGAGGACACAATGTCAGGTTAACATATAATAAAATGATAGTCATAATGAAATGATAATGATCAGTTTTTAAAAATTTATACGACTCTTTATAGTACACACCTTCAGTTCTTGTTGCTTACAAATAAAGGGCAGCTCATTACCACCTCTAACTTCATCTCTAGAAATAGCTTTGGGCCCCATTTAGGTATTTGAAGTCCAGTATGCATCACACACAAGTAAACTTACACACATAATTAAAAATTTTAAAAATTAAATAAAATCACTAATTTGATGGATCATTTTAAATATGAAACATAAGAGTATTACTTGAGTTATCTAACCCAGTGTTTATACCAAAGGTCTGCATCTGGGACTTCTGTTAATTTTTTTTTAAAAAAATGAGAGTTATGAAGTTAAGTATACTAATGTGGACATTTGTATCATCAAAAAAAGAATAGCTATTACTTTTGTATACAATAAAATAAATTTTCAACATATAATGTTTTCTGAATACATTGTTTTAATAACTACATACACAAAAAGTACTTTATGCCCTCATTAATTAGGCAAGTGTGTGTAATAACTACTTCCAAATCCAAAATCCATAATGGTTTAGATTCAAAAAGCTTCACTGTGAACATGTCATCATGAATTTGACAACATTCATTTCTGACATATCTGATGAATCACAGGCAAAAAATGTGTAAAATAAATACCACAGTAAATTAACCTGAAGTTCTTATCTAAATTGCATATGAAATGAATTTTATGCCTTAACTTAAAAAACATCCTAATAAATATCTCATTATACACTACAGCCTATTTAAAATATTCAACTTTTAAAATTAGAAGAGTAATTTGTATTTTATACTTTCAGATAAAAAACACTTAATAATTATTTCCAAGTGTTCTTGGAAAAAGATACACTAGGTAGGTTTTCAGGAAAACCATATTTTCTTGAGGGATAAAGACAAAGAATCCCAAGAGCTCACTGCTAAACAGTGTAGCCCAAATGGTAAGCTTGCTGTTCAATGGAGAAGAAAGTTACAGAATAAGGCACCCAGTGTTTCCTGCTTTGGTCTTTGCATGTGCAATATGGGTTGGCCCCCACACATATTTTCTTATATCCCCCCCACACACATATTTCTCCTCTCCTAGCATAAAATTCAAAGGTATATATGATTGCACACATTACTAAAAATTCTGTCGAATGGAGACTTCATCACAGAGGGAAGGGGATAGTGGTGTCTTCCTAAAGACTTTCCAGTAGCAAGAAAGTGTTGATATATATTTAACTCCACCAGCTGTCACACTGTGAATCAGTGGGGAGAGAATGTCTGCAAAGGTCTCATTAGGAGAATTTCCAGCAGTGTTATGGCAGTGGAAAGACACTAGGAAATCTGGTGTCAAGGACAGGCTTGAAAAATTATTTTGGATTACAATGAATAATTTTAAGAGGTGGATCTACTTTTCTATTTTTGTTAAGGAAATGTCTACCTCATTATTTCACGAGTGTATTATATATTTTCCCCTACTAGAGACTCTCATATGCCTGAATAACTAATGTTACCTCCTTCAGAGAGTGAAGTTAGTCAAAGCAGATACTTACAAATAATAGTTATTAAAGTAAAAATATTTGTACTAAAACATTAATATTGAATAGTTTCATTTGTATCACATGTATTTTGTATAATTTCTTATTTGTTTGTTTTTTGCTTGGAGTCAATCTATCACTTTTTTCTTTTAATGTTATCTTTACTGACACCTTAATAGTTTCAGATAATGTCTTTTAATTATATTTGCCCTTCCATTCCACGCTTCTCCTAAGTCAACCAGAATGTCCTAACAACCCAACTTCATATATTTTTTTCTTAGACTAATATTTCCAGTGTGTATAGTTTACATATTAGCACAGGGCCATCCTCTGGAGCTTTGTATACTTATCAGAGTTCTTAAAGCTCTGGCTTTTTATCTTCCAACAGCTGTTTCCCAGAAATCCTGAACAACGGAGTTGGAATTCAGGCCCATCCTCCTACATGTTGAGATTTTCTTCAGTCATGAGGTTCTATGAGTTTTGTGTGTGCTTGTCTCATGATTATTAATGTTACAGATATATCCTCTATTTTCTTCCAAAATCTGGAACATACCTTACTTAGTGTTAATTAATTGAACATAGCTTTTGTGGTATTATGTATGGTACATGCAAAAAACAGCATTAAGTTTCTGCTAGGGATCAAAGCTTCTGTCCTCCATTCTTGAGTACCATTTCAATTTCAGTTCAATTTCAATTTCATTCCAACTCATTTCAAATGCTACTTAACCAATTCAATTACAATTGCAAAATTACAAGGTTGGACTTGAGAAGAGGTGAGGCAATATCTAAGACTAATGCCATCTGTAAATCTCACTAATTCAATGAAAACTCTGAAAATTAATTTCGCTAATAGAGGGAGAAAAGAACATGGCAGACTCACTGCAAAGTAGCTTATGCACTATAAAAGACAGATTCTGTTCTTCCAAGAAACTTCTTAATCAAAGTCTATATACCTTGACTGTTATTAAGACTCCTTGCCATGAAGAAGAAGCTATTCTACAATCCTCAAGATGATGTCTTCATTTTCCTTACTCAAGCAGCCAATTGGAGAGAAATCATTTTTATTGTCAAATAGCAAAGTTAATTTTATTAAATATCATTCAACTTAAATGGCATGCCTGAATATTTTTATAAGAACCTGATGCTAAGAATGAGGTTTTATGTAATTGAATGTGTGTTCCCTAGAAGAATATCAGATAACTTTAAATCTTAAATTACTAAAACCTGGATACATTTTTTTGTCTTCCATGACTGAAAGGGTGTTGCTATAAAATGAGATTGAAACTACATGCTTGGAAACTCAGATTTAACAAGGAGTGCTAAAATTCAACCTTGCATTAGTCATTATAATTTTTTGACACTGTCTTAATATGTGAAAGAAGAATTGAACTCTGGAGCTAGAAAGGGCATCGTTAAAAGACAAGATTGCCTTTCTGTATGACAGATATTAATATTAGATCATTTGCTCTGCTAGGAGCGGAGCTTATGAGGTGTATGGAGGCCACACAAATTGGGCTTAGATTGAAAACCATACTTGCTGAATTTTTCATCCTTCTACTCTTTACCATGGAGTTAAAGGAAATATGACTGAGTGTTAATTGGATTTGGTTCTGTATTTCACATTTGTTACAGATAAGATATTCCAATGAGTTGTTTAAATCAACTCAGTATATTCTGTCTCATCTATGCTGAAGAAATTTTCAAGGCAAATAATTTTTTTAGAAAACTATCTATTCAAATAACCAAAAGAATACTCTCTTTGCTGAATTATATTCATTCAGGAGTACAAGAAATATTTTTTGTACTCTATATTATTTTCATCACCATAAGTAACCTTATTTTAATTTAGAGTTAAAATGAGACTGGGTTAAGATATATACAAAGTTTTTTTTTTTAAGTATAGGTCACATTTAAGAAATAGGTAAAAGACAAACAGATATTGGAAACAGCTGATCATTTAATACTACAGATGTTGCTGTATAACCACAGGAAAAACACATCTAAGAGACAAGATCCTGGGCTTAGTAACTACAATGTCAGACAAAACTCAAATTTCCTTCATGTTAGATAAAGAGGATGCAAACAATGTTTTTCTTCAATGATTATTTTAAATAATTATATTTCTATAGTATACTATACTTTATAATACTTTAGTATAAATACATATTATCTGTCTTACCCAGATAATATCTGTACAATATGTATTTATATATATAATATTTGAATATTATTCAAATTTGTAACATTTCTAAACTTTGAAAATTCATGCATTTGTGATATTCATTAGAACTGGCTTTGCCTTTCTCAAACAGAATATCAGATGTAGCAATGTTCTTGATATTGTCATTTGTAGACTAATACACTTTTTTGTTAATCTTTCTTGCCTATCTTAACAGAAAGCCTGGCACTCCTGCCTTTTAGTTTGTCCTTACAAGACGTTGTGCAGTGAGTAAACTCTTAAGAAAAAAGATGAGAATAGACATACTTATGCTTTTTAATATAAATCCTTATTCTTTCTTATTGTTCCAAATGCATAGAAGACTATACTCTTTCACAACATTTATTGCATGTTATTCATCATTGTTTGTGACACAAAACACATGAAATAGATTGTATAAACATTTCTTAGGATGATAATTAAATATTGTTGCCTCCTAATCAGTGACTAAAATGACTTTCAAAAAAATGTGCCAAATTCTGGAGAAAAAATGAACATGATATGGGTGGGTGTTAAATAGGAGACATTAACAACTGTGGACATTTGAAGTATAATGAAGAAATAACAGGTTATGAACGGTACTGACCAAGTTATTGATTCAAAAGTAATGCTGAGTAGTAGTAAAGATTATATTAATGCTTTATTTTCATCTGTGTTCACGGTATTATGAAAGAGAATATATGACATTAATTTGTTTTCAACTGTTATTTCTAGTCTAGAACAGTAGATATACTTGGGTTCAAGATTAAGATGACTTATTTATTTATTTTTATAAAATCAAGTCTTTTTTTATCCATGTATCACATTGCTACCTCTCCCTCTCCCCTCCTAATCCCTCCTGGTCAGCCTTCAGCCTCCTTCCTCCCCATTCCCCCATTTCCCCAAAAGGGCAAGAAGTCCCAAGGTGGATGAGCTCAACATCCACTGCAGGCAAGTGCAATTTCCTCATCCTAATATCACGACTAGGTTAGGTGTTCCTTAGAAGGGAATGGGCTCTGAAGTACCAGTTCAGGCACAGAAACACAATCTGATTTCTCCACTTGAGGCTTCACATACTGTTCATGTTAGTGGAGAGTTGCCTATCCTTGGAGGGCCTAGTTGCTTTTCCTGATAGTTCCCATGTGGCTGTTCTTGATTCAGTGAGCTCCCCAGAGTTCCAGCTAGCCATCACTGTGGGAATTTCCTCATAATTTCTATCCCCTTGTTCATACAGATTTTTCTCCCCTGCTCTCAGCTAGACCAGGAGCTCAGCCCAGTGCTCAGCCATGTATTCCTGCCTCTACCTCTATTCATTGTTGGATGTAAGTTCTCTGATGGCACTTAGGGTGCCAATTCATTTGATTATAGGGGAAGTCCTGTCTAGGCTGCCCCTTCACTATTGGATGGAGATCTAGCCAGGGATATCCTGTGAGTCTCTTGGATGTTTCCCTAGCACCTGGTCTTTTTGCAACCCCACATTGGCTTCCTCTGGAATTGGAGATTATCCTCCTGAGCAAAGTAACTAAAACCCAGAAAGAGAAACAGGAGCTGGGGCTCACTCATTAGGGGACTTAAAAAAAATAAAAGATGTCATTGTATACAAGAGCTCAAGGCTAGAAAAAAGCTAAATAACACAGTGCCTCACTTCTGCATTGATGGACTCTGGCAGGGGTGTGGGTGAGGAAGAACTTGTTTTCTTTAAGGGATTGGTCTCAGCAAGTTTAATTATGCTCTAGTAAGTAAATGAGCAGCATGAATGGACTTGTTTGTAAATGGAGAGGTCATAAGAGTGGGTGTGGAACTGAGAGGACTGATAACTGAGGGTGATGGAGTGAATGATGTAAAATCACCAAATAATAAATGTACTCATTAGTGGACACTAAACAAACAAACAAAAACAAACAAACAAACAAAAAAAAAACAAAGAGAAAAGTATGTCCAAGCTGCAAACCACAAACACTGAACAATATGAGATCTGAAAGACCTTGGACCAGCACCTTGGATTCCACTCCCTCCAGAGGAACACCTGAGCCAGTCTTGATGCTGGAGTGAGGAAAGTGGATCTGCCAGAAGTGGATGCTGAACTGAGCCATATTGGGACCTTGGGACCTCCTGCCCCTACTGGGGAGGAGATAAAGAGATTTGGAGAAGAGAGAGTGAATGGAAGGGAGGGGTGAGAGGGGGAAGGAAGCTTGAGCAAGGATATACATGGATAAAAAATATGACTTTAATCATAAAAAAAACAATATCACAAGATTCAACTCCCAGAGAAAGAACTACTGTAAGTAATGACTGCTGGCAGAAGGGAATTATCCTCTCCTGGGAATGAGTCCCTACCTGCATAACCAATAAAAAGATGTTAGCCCTGAAATCATATGCATGTAAACACACAAAATGACTCATGTATTTCTATATAATTTTATGTATTCATGTGTCACAATAAATAGTCAAAGAAAAAAAAAAAGATCTCCATCTCTTTTTATTTCTTTCTCTTTGTTGTTTCTCTCACTCAATCATCCTCCTTCTCTCATGATTTTTTCCCACTCCTTCTTGGTTGCAACCCCATAAGACGACATTGTAAAATTTATGAGATTTTTTTAAACACTAATCATTCAGATTTTGGACAGTTTGCAATTTTATCATCATATAATGAGCTCAGTAATGACTTGATTTACAGAAAGATCTAGATCTTATGACTCAGTCTATTTAAAAGAATCTAGTTTCTTTAAAACCATTAAAATTTTCACAGCTATATAAAATGACTTAATCTGAAAAGGGGAGAAAAGTAACTTCTAAGTAGGAAGGACATTTTGAAGACATACTGCAGAACGCTTCCTGCAGAAGAAAGACAGTGAGAAGAGGGATGTGGATGGCATGCAACTCCCACATTTCCATCCTGTAAGCCATGATGCTTTCTTCTAGACCTCACTTTCAAGTCTTAAAATGATGGCACAGACAATTCACCAATGTTATTGAATAATGACTAGCAGACAATAGCAAATACAAGGCATCTGATCCAGTTTCTCACTCCAAAGCTCACATGTAATAAGTTCAATTCTTAATTTATTTTTATAGTAATATAAATAATTAATGTAAATTAAATAAATATACTTAAATACTGTTTAAATAATAAAAATAAATATGAGTAAATATTTATAAATAAGTATAAATCATTTAAATAAATAAATATCTATAAGCCAAGTTACAGAATGATATTTAGACTTGAAGCAATTAATCTGTTCAAGGTTGCACAAATGGTATATAGAGAAACTAAAATTAAAAATGGCAAACAATAGAGAATGCACAACGTACATTTCTAGAAATATTTCTAGTGTCTTAGAGCGTGAGACTCTGATAAATTTTAACAATGGATCATTTTGTAATTACTCTGGAGTTCTAGGTTATTTCAGAAACTATGAACTTCCTTTATTGCAAAACTATGGTTTTTTTTTTTATTATGAAATAGTACTAGTTAAATCATGAATATAATTTCTTTTGGCATTTTTTGACAACTTAAAAACAATTTAAGATGTGAATCAGGTTTCATTCCTTATTTATTACTGCTATAGTATGTTCATTATATCTTTTCTTAACAACTGTGGAAAATACATAATTAAATATTAATGTGAGTTTGCTTGTGAATATAGTTTAATAGAATGACAAACCACAACTCCCTAGAGAAGATCTGCTCAAATAAATTTTACCAATAGAAGTTATTATCTCTCAATGATAATTTCCCATAAAATCAATTATAATGGCCATTCACTATAATTCTAAGATTAAAATACCAATTCATAAAGATGTGCTTATCTAAGTGGTATGAGTTTATTGTAGGATATGCAAGTGCATATACTGTTTATTTGGAATTAATACTTATTTGTTACTGATGTCTGTATCACTTGAGAAAATAATTTCATTCCCTTTCTTTGCACCATTGAGCTCTTCTAATATGTATACTTTTTCTCACACCTAACTTGTGCATTTAATCTTACTTTGGGTATAAAGCCAAATTTTATTATACAGCCAAACAAGCAAAGAAAATCCAAAAAAAAAAAAAAAAAAATGTCAATGAGATTGGTCAGCAGGCCAAGGCATTAAGGCATTTCTCTCTATGTCTGAAAACCAAGATTTGATCTCTGGGTGGCAAGTGGTGAAAAGAGAGAACCAACTCTTAAAAGTTTTCCTGTATTCCCATCATTGAGCATACACATGTGCACTCTTGGGCATGCACATGCACAGTTGTGTGTGCACACAACATACATGCGTGAGTGTGCACACACATGAACACACACATGCCCACAGCACAAACAAATATATATTTATATTAAAACCCATCAACAAAAGAAAATATTAAAGTTTATATTTTTGTTTGTGAGCCTAGCCTTTAACGGCTGAGCCATTTCTCCAGCCTGAAAAATCATTAAAACTTAAGCTATAGGGTTTTTGGTTATAGTCATTACAAATGCAGTTTGAATTCTCAAATCAACATTGTGTTGTTTGACTGTGTGATATCAAAATGCATATGACATTTAAAATATCTACTAACTAGCTAGTTAACATTACCATTCACTATGGTATAAGCAAACAACTTTTTAGAGTTTCATACAGGGAAAATATCTCAGAGCTCAGAACCAATTTGAAAATTGCCTTACCCTTCCAGAGAGAAGCATGGAGAGGGCCAGGGTGAGGGAGATGATGGGGGTGAGCCAGAGTGAAAAAAGATAGGGTGATGAGAGGGAAATATGTAGTTTACATGGAAAATTAATTTTAAAAAAACCTCTTAAATAAAAATATATTATTATTTATTTAAATTAAAAAAAGCAAATCAAAGTTCTAGTAGATTAAGGTATATATGCAGGTGTTGGACCAGCCACCATTTCCACAATCCTACTGAAAAGCTGTGCCATATAGGCATCTGTGCCCAAAGAACATAATGCAGTCTTACATAAGTATGTACTGAATAAAAATCAGAACTGACAAAGAAACAGACACATCCAGAAGTATAGGTGCAGTCAGCCACACTACCTTGATGAACATAAAGTTGACTCAAATCTTTGTGTTTGTCTACTGCTTTCAAAATAAATCCTGATCTCTACCATGTTCATTTGTTGTGTATGAAAGTTCTCTTTCTTTGAAACTTCCTCTTCTTGGTTTTAGATTTTTCTTCTTTCCTACAACATATGAGATACTAATGGAATACACAAGACAGTGATTAGCTCCTAGACAATCCAGAAGAAAACCATGTGTACATGTCAGTGCTAATCACAGTACTTAGAACAGGAGCTCAGCATCATCTGGTACTTTGGAAAAGCAAATACAGGGCTCTGCACCAAACCTACAAAGCCTATTATGGCCAAAGCCTGGTCCTCTGGCACTGGATTCTGTCAATAAACATTCCAGGAAATTCTGATGCATGTTTTCATTTGAGATATGCTATTCAGTGTGATAAACTTGTTGCTCTTAAAATCTAACCTCCTATCTTTTTTTTGTTGTTGTTGTTTTTGGTTTTTTTTCCTTCTTTATTTTGTATTTATCAAAAAAAAAACAGTAAAAAAAATTTAAAAATGCGGAAGAATTAACAATAACTATACAGAGGATAATAATCATAAGCATGGCTTATCAAGGGTGGAAATGCAAATAAGATTGCTACACATATATTTTCTTTGTGTTCAGCTTTCCCTCTGAATTTTTTTTTCCATCCCTGTATATCCTTATTCAAGGTCTCTTCCTCCTCCCACCACATCTGGTCATTTTTCTTCTCTATACCCTAAAGAGGCACATTCACACTCCAAAGGTATTAGCTCAACTATGTTCATAGCAGCATTATTTGTAATAGCAAGAACCTGGAAACAACCTAGATGTCCCTCACCTGAAGAATGGATTAACAAACTGTGGTACATCTACACAATGGAATACTACTCAGCAGTAAGAAAAAATGATATCCTAACCTCCTATCTTATATTCTTAGTGCTGTCATGATGTCATGTGAAAAGCAATTCACTTTTGATTAAAATGTAAAATTCTGCAAAAAAATCAATTATATCATAAGAGTAGTTGAAAAAATGTTCTTTTAAAAATTACAAATATCTTTATTTTGCCTGATATTTCACTGGGGAATGTCTTAAAGACTTAATGTCTTCTGTTTTTGCTTTTGTTTCTTCTGGTCTTCACCAGGCTCAAGAATGAGGGAATGTTAACTTGTGGATTAGTTGTCTGATAGTACTTGTCCAAATAGAAAACGACATTCCAAATATTTTTAAGTATATTTTTAATGAGTGTCTGCTTTAGTTATATTAAAACAGTTTATATCCCTGAAGATAGGAATAGTCTCAAAAAGGAAGACTAGCACAACTGACTTCTACATCTTCTTTATAGTAATGTCTCTTCTAGTTAGTTCAATAAACAGCCCATGCCTTACAGGATAAGTAACAGATCCTCTGTACTTTACAAGTGACAGCAAAGAGCATACAATATGTTGCTCCAAGTAAATGGATCAATATTTTTTTCATTATTTAGCATTTTATTCACTGTGTTTTATCAAATGTTAAATACATGTTTGATAAATCATTGTCTTAAAAACTATCAGCAAAACACTCATCATAACGTGCCTTCCATTTCCTTCATTTTCTATGTCAGGAACTTAGCAGTTCACAGAAGGTGCTGCTTTGTTTGTAAATAAATTCAAAGACTCCATTTTTGTTTTGTTTTGTTTTTGTACTCGTAGATAGCTTTGAATCCCACAAATGTTACATTTACTTTCCTAATTCATGTTTACCTTTGGTATGTCTGGATTTAAAAATTAGCTGTAGAATACAATTTGAAGTATACTAATATAGAATAGTTGCAGAAATATTCTACAGTGTAAATGTCAGAGTATTTTTTTTCTGCAGATGCACTACTAAAACAAAGTGTTACTGAAACACAAGCTAGGTAGTCAAAGCAGAGATGAGAACCTTGACTTGAAAGGAAGAGTTATTGCATAGAGCGTGATTGATCCGTTTGTTTCCAGTGGAAAAATCAAGACAACTCGAGCTGCTATTACACTGTTCAGAATGTTGTACATGTTAAAATGTAAAAAAAAAAAACATTCTTTTCTGTTAGTCCATCTGTTTTCAGAATACAGTCATCACGAGTATATAAACCATAATGAAAACTGTGAATAGTATGTATGTATATTTGTGTGTGTATGTGTATAGAAGTTGATACATTCTATTATCTTATTATGTGAAATCTTCACATCTTATTCCTGATCATCCTTGTTTAATAAGGAAGGCAAATTGACAAATAACATTATTTTTTTCTTTTTCTTGGTGGAAAATAAATGATAAATATATAGATATATAGCTCTAGTAGTACACATATTGTTGTGCTACCACCAGAGATATTTCTGAGAACAACTCTTTTGTTCACTAAACTATCTGGACTGCATTAAAGCACATAAAAATCCCACAGAGTAAATTTTCATTCAGTTTCTGAGAAGTAACTATGACAGAAATAGCAGTGAATGATTTTGATTGCTGCCAACTATGCAGCTATTGATGGTTCATAAGAATGTATAATTCCAGGTGCTCTAGTAAGAAGAAATATTACTGCTTAATAATATTGATAGTGCTCCAGTTTTGTCATACCATGATGTCGAAGAAATTTACAGTTCTCATTGCATGTATGTGAATGTTGGGAGGGTATGTGTGTATATGAGTAAGATTTGTGAAGTGGGATTTTTCTTTTCATCCCTATGTGGACCCTAAATTGAACTCAGGCTAGCAGTATGAGTGTCTTTACCTGCTGAACATCTTGTTAGCATAAGCCACAGTTTATCATTAATCAGCAAACGTGCTAGAAAAGATGCTCAGTTTACCATTAGGAAAGTGCATTGAGTCAAACAGAAGTGCTTATTGTCTCCTAGACTCACACAATTCTTTAATGTGCTTTTTTATGCATGGAAATTTTCCCATTTGTCACAGCTTTAAGTTTACTTGTATTTATTATTTTTACTTTATTAGTAAGTTTTCTCAGCCTTAAGGTGACAAGAGAGATTCCTTTCCCATCTTCCACAACTCATAATTTTATTTCTTGTTTTGGAGAAAAAAATGAATACATTGAAAACATCTGCATAAATTATGCTGAAGGTTTTAAGGTATGAAGTACATATGAGGTGCCCCATCCACTTTTCCCTTTTCTTTCTCATGTACCACATTGCAGTTCCGTGTCCTATGTAAATTTCAGACCTTTTCACGCCTTCTTCCTGGATACTTATACTCTCAATTTTTTTCACTTATATTTACTTTTAAATATTTTGTGTGACTATAACCTTGGAATTTTTTTAAATTTTATTTATAAAATAAATTCTTTTTTAATCCATGTATCACCTTGCTTCCCCCCCCAAAACCCTCCAGGTCAACCTTCAGCCTCCTTCCTCCCCATCCCCCCCATCTCCTCTCCCAAAAAGGGGAAGAGGTCCCAAGGTGAATCAGCTCAACATCCACTCCAGGAAAAACCGATTTCCTCATCCTAATGTCGAGACTGGGTTAGGTGTTCCTCTGGAGGGAATGGGCTCCAAGGTGCCAGTACATGCACAAAAACACAGTCTGATCTCTCCCCTCGAGGATCCACATACTTCCTATGCCAGTGGACAGTTGCCTATCCTTGGGGGGGGGGAGGCAAGTTCCTTTTCTTGATTAACCTTGGAATTTTTTAAATTTTTATTATGAATGAAATCATAGTTTTTATGCTTGTATATCCTTGTTCAAGCTCCCACCCGCTCCTGCTCCTTCCAGTCACTGTCTCTTCTCCACATCTCTTTATCTCCTCCCCTGCAAGGGCAAGAGGTCCCAAGGTCCCAATATGGCTTAGTTCAGCATCCACTCCTGGCAGATCCACTTTCCTCACCCCAACATCAAGACTAAGTCGGGAGTTCCTCTGGAGGGAGTGGCATCCAAGGTGCCGGTTGGGAATTTTTAATAAAATAAAACAAATCTCCACATACTTTGAGGAAGCATAGCTTTCTCCAGTGTCCTCTCATGGACCAGAGGCTTATCCTGTTATTTACTTTAATCTCTGTAATAGTCTTAAGACTGAGACAAGCAGAGGCTTGATATTAAAACTAACACATCAAGCATTCTTTTTTTTTGTCTCTATTGAAAACAAGAGTAAAGAACTATATCAATATAAAGAACATACAGGACATTCTCATGTCCTAATCATAGAAAGGATAGCTTGTGAGACTTTCAGCCTGGTCCTACTAACACTTGAAAATTAAAAAAAAAAAAAGAAAGTAACAAATGTAAGGGCACATAGATTTTGTATAGAGAACCCATACACCTCTGAGGAAAGCCATCCGATGTGTAGGCTCATGATTAAATAGCAAATGATAATCACCACAATTTTTTGAATGAGTCAGTATATTGTAATAAATAAACAAATTAAGACCTTTATTTTTTTAAAAAAAGGCATAAAAATTGTAATCTTGACAAGCAACATTAAGACTTTCAACCAGAGTTAATTTGGTATCAGCTTCAATATGTATACATCCACTTGCCAAAACAGTACTGGAAAAGCTGTTTGATTCACCATCATTACAAATTCCATCTTCAGCCAATAGGGAATACCATCTTCGCCCCAAGGAAATTAGTGACTTCCTTTTTCTATCCATTTCCAGCTTGATTACTAAAGAGTTTTGCACATTTTTTTATATTCACATGTTGTGACTAAATCTTGGGGTATTTGAAATATACCCTTCTTAGTAGCCTCACTTTGACTTTCTGTCTTACTGCTTTTATACCTGACCATTCTTTACCATCCATGCTGGAAGTCTTTCAACTGAGTTCCAGTATTTCCTATCATTGAATGTCATCATTATTTGCTCAGAAATATGCACAGAACTTCAACATTCTCATCTATCCAAATTTCAATTCAAAGAGTGATAGAAGTTATTGCTTTATTATTTGGTAAACTATTCCTCTCTGAAAATTTTAAATGTATGCCTGTATACAATGAAATTTCACCTTCTCTCTCTTTCCTTTTCCTTTATACAGTCCCATAAGTTCCTCCCCACACAAGATTCCTCCCAAGTTCCTGCCTTAAATAGTCTTCAATTGTAAACTGATATAATATAAATCAATATATTTTATTATGAATGCTTAATATATTACTGATATGTGTGTCAATATGCTTGATATATTAATATAAGTTTAGTCATTTAAAAGAATCTGCCGGTCGGGTTCTGGTTCCAGGACCAGGGGCTGTCTGTGGAGCTAGTCCCACATACTCTGTAGCAGACAGAGATAAACTTGGTCTTCCAGGGTCCCCCCAGCTGCTGCTGAGGGATTTTGAAAGACCATCCACCTTCAAGGGATCAAATAGATAAGGACTGAGGACTCCGAAAGACAGTCTCAGACTCCGCCAAAAGGTGAGGTGGGTTCAGCAGGCCCTAGTGCCTGAATCCTTGCCAGGGAAAATTGTGTTCCAGTCAGGTTCCAGTTCTGAGACCAGGGGCTGCCTGTAGAGCTTCTCCCCACACATTCTGTACAGACAGAGATAAACTCAGTCTGACAGGGTCCCCCCCAGCTGCTGCTGAGGGAATTTGCATGCATGGCCACCTTCCTCCAATTGATCAGAGAAGGATTGAAGACTTGAAATCCAGTCCCCTGCCCAGAGATGAGGTAGAGATTGAGCAGACCTTTTATTCATAGGTGACAGGAGAAACACAAACCTGTGTGCCACGACTAACTAGGAGACACCTAATCATGAACCACTGAAGCCATGGGCAGATGCCAGTGCAAAAATATATATAATAATGTAAAGAACAACAAGATAAGTCCAGAAGAAAGTGGCAGTCCTACAACTACAAGCCCTGACTGAGCAATGAAGAGGAAACAGAAGGAAGCAACACCAAAAAATCCTTTATGATAATCATTGAGACTCTCAAAGAAGATATGAAAAAAATGTCTTAACGAAATAGAAGAAAAAACAAACAAGAAATTGGAGAAGATGAGCAAATATATAAAAGAAACATGCCAGGAACTAAAAACTGAACTAGAAGCAATAAAAAAGGCACAAAATGAGGCAAAGATGGAAATAGAAAACCTGAAGAAAAAAGCTGGAACCACAGATACAAGCATAACCAGCAGAGTTCAAGAGATGGCAGATAGAATCTCTGAAATGGAAGACTCAGTAGCTCAAATAGATATATGGGTCAAAGAAAACACTAAAACCAAAAATGCTATAACTCAAATTGTTCAGGAAATCGGGGACACCATGAAAAGACCTAACTTGAGAATAATAGGAATAGAAGAAGGAGAAGAATACCAGCTCAAAGGCACAGATAATGTTTTCAATAAAATCATAGAAGAAAATTTCCCTAACCTGAAGAAAGAAATGCCTATAAAGATACAAGAAGCCTACAGAACACCAAATAGATATGACCCAAAAAAAAGTTAGCAAGCCACATTATAATCAAGCCACAAAACATACAGAACAAAGAATAAATTTTAAGAACTGCAAAAGAAAAGGGCCAACTTACATATAAAGTCAGACCCATCAGAATAACACCTAACTATTCAATGGAAATGATGAAATCTAGAAGGGATTGGTCAGAAGTTATACAGACGCTAAAAGAGCATGGCTGCCAAGCTAGAATACTATACCCTGCAAAATTATCAATCACCATAGATGGAGTAAACAAGGTATTTCATGACAAAGTCAGACTGAAACAATATCTATGTACCAATCCAGCGCTACAGAGAGTATTAGAGGGAAAACTCCAACATAAGGATCCTAGATGCACCCATGAAACCACAATCAATAATTCCACAGAAGAATATTCCAGAGAAAGGAAATACAAACAAGTTACCACCAAAAAATGGCAGGAAATGTCAATCAGTGGTCACTAATATCCCTTATATTCAATGGACTCAACTCTCCTATAAAACATCACACACTAACAAGATGGATACAGCAACAGAGCAAGGGGAACACTCCTCCATTGTTGGTGGGAGTGTAAAGTTGTTCAGCCACTTTGGAATGTTGTATGGCGGTTTCTCAGAAAACTGAGAATCAATTTCTCCAAGGACCCAGCAATACCACTTCTGGGTGTATACCTTAAAGAGGCAAATTCACACTCCAAAGGTATTAGCTCTACTATGTTCATAGCAGCATTATTTGTAATAGCAAGAACCTGGAAACAACCTAGATGTCCCTCAACTGAAGAATGGATTAATAAACTGTGGTACATCAATACAATGAGTACTACTCAGCAGTAAGAAAAAAACGATATCCTAAAATTTGCAGGCAAATGAATGGATTTGGAGAATATCCTACTGAGTGAAGTATCACAAACTCAGAAAGATAAGCAGGGGATGTACTCACTCATTAGTGGACTCTAATCAAACAAACAAACAAGAAAAAAGCCAAGCATGCCCAAGCTGCAAACCAAAACCACTGAACAGCTGGGGATCAGAAACTCCCTGGACTGACACCATGGATCACACTCCCCCTAGAGGAACACCTGACTCACTCTTGAGGGAGGGGGGAGAAAACTGCATCTGCCAAGAGTAGAGACTGAACTAAGCAATATTGGGGCAGTGGGACCATGGGACTGCCCAGGGAGGGAATTGGGATTTGTGGAGAAGAAAGAATGACATGATGTGGTGGGAGGGGGTAGGGACCTTGAATAAGGATATACAAGGTTAGAAAGTGTGACTTCGGACAAGTGCTGTCTGCAGAGTCCCAGCGAACTCTGGAGCAGGGGCAGATAAACTCTGCAGGTCACCAGACCCTCAGCACCTGCTGAGGGAAGCTGCACGGCTACCCGCCGCCACCTCGAACTGAGCAAGCCAACATCTGCAGGGGTCTCTGAAGGACAGACTCAGACCCTGACCAGAGGGGTGACAGGAGGCACACAAATCCAAGTTCCACAACCAACCAGGAGCCATCGAATTGTGAACCACTGAAGCCATGGGCAAACGTCAGTGCAAAAAATTACATAATAATACAAAGGACAACATGGTAACTCCAGAAGAGAGCGGTGATCTTACAAATACAAGACCTGAACTGAGCAATGAAGAGGAAACAGAAGGAAGCAACACCAAAAATTCCTTTTTTGATGATTATCGAAGCTCTGAAAGAAGATATGAAAAAAAGCCTTAAAGAAATAGAAGAAAATACATACAAAAAATTGGAAGAGATGAACAAATCTGTGAAAGAAAAATGCCAGGAACTAAAAGCTGAAATGGAAGCAATAAAAAAGGCACAAAATGAGGCAAAGATGGAAATAGAAAACCTGAAGAAAAAAGCTGGAACCACAGATACAAGCATAACAAACAGAGTTCAAGAAATGGAAGATAGAATCTCTGAAGTGGAAGACTCAGTAGCTCAAATAGATATATCAGTCAAAGAAAATAGTAAA
>PVIH01026964.1:0-17824 GCA_004025045.1 Sigmodon hispidus | reverse complement strand
CTCTGGTCAGGGTTCGAATCCGCCCCTCAGGGACCCCTGCAGTTGGTTTGCTCAGTTCACTCAGTTCAGGGTCGCAGTAGGGCTCCTAGTAGATTCCCTGAGCAGCAGGAGCTGCGGGTGTGGCCAGGTGCAGAGTTCAGCTGCCCCTGCTCCAGAGTGCGCTGGGACGCCGCAGAGAGCACAGGTCCCGGTGGCGGAAACGGAAGCAGTGTCCCTCTGTGTCTTTTATCTTAGCCAATCTAACAGGTGTCAGGAGGTATCTCAAAGTTGTTTCGATTTGCATTTATCTGATGGCTAATGATGAGCACTTTTTCAAGTGACTTTCAGCCATTTGTAATTCTTCTGCTAAGAATTCCCTTTTTAGATATGAACCCCATATTTTGATTGGGTTATTCAAGGTTTTGGGCTCTAGTTTCTTGAGTTCTTTATATATCTTAGAGATCAGTCCTCTATCACTTGTAGGGTTGGTGAAAATCTTTTCCCATTCTGAAGGCTGTCGTTTTGTCCTATTGATAGTGTCCTTGGCTTTACAGAAGCTTCTTAGCTTCAGGAGATCCCACTTATTGATTGTTGGTCTTAGTGTCTGTGCCACTGGTGTTATATTTAGAAAGTAGTCACCTGTGACAATTAGTAGAAGTGAATTTTCCACTTTCTTTTCTATCAAGTTTAAAGTGGCTGGGTTTAAATTGAGGTCTTTGATCCACTTGGATTTGAGTTTTGTGCAGGGTGACAGGCTCGGATCTATTTGCATTTTTCTGCACACCTCCATCCAGCTATGCCAAAACCATTGGTTAAATATACTATCTTTTTTCCATTTAATATTTTGCGCCTCTTTGTCAAAGATCAGGTGTTTATAGGTTTTTGGGTTAATATCTAAATCCTCAATTCTATTCCATCCATGCACAAGTCTGTTTTTATGCCAGTACCAGGCTGTTTTTATTACTGTAGCTGTATAGTATAGCTTGAAGTCAGGGATGGTGATACCTCCTGAGGTTCTTTTGTTGAGTAAAATTGTTTTGGCAAACCTGGCTTTCCTGTTATTCCAAATGGAACTGAGTATTCTTCTTTCAAGGTCTAAAAAATATTGTGTTGGGATTTTGATGGGGAGTGCATTGAATCTGTAGATAGCCTTTGGTAGAATTGCCATTTTTACTATGTTGATCCTACCTATCCAGGAACATGGGAGAGCTTTCCATTTTCTGATATCCTTTTCAATTTCTTTCTTTAGTGATTTAAAATTTTTGTCAAATAGGTCTGTTACTTCTTTGGTTATAGTTACTATAAGGTATTTAATACTAGTTGCTGCTATTATGAAGGGTAATGTTTCCCTTATTTCTTTTTCAGCTCTTCTATCTTTAGTGTATAGAAGGGCTACTGATTTCTTTGAGTTAATCTTATATCCTGCTACATTGCTGAAGGTGTTTATAAGCTGTAGCAGTTCCTTGGAAGAATTTTATGGGACACTTATGTATACAATCATATCATCTGCAAATAATGATAGTTTCACTTCTTCTTTTCCAATTTGTATCCCCTTAATCTCTTTTTGTTCTCTTATTTCTTTAGCTAAAACTTCGAGAACTATATTGAATAGATAAGGGCAGAGAGGACATCCTTGTCTAGTTCCTGATTTTAGTGGGATTGCTTTGAGTTTTTCTCCATTAAGTTTGATACTGGCTATCAGCTTATTGTAAATCGCATTTATTATATTTAGGTATTCTCCCTGTATTCCTGATCTCTCCAGGTCTTTTATCATAAAGGAGTGTTGGATTTTGTCAAAGGTTTTTTCAGCATCCAAGGATATGATCATGTGGCTTTGTTCCTTTAGTTTTTTTATAAGATGGATAACGTTTACAGTTTTTTGTATGTTAAACCAGCCCTGCATTTCTGGGATGAAGCCTATTTGGCCTTGGTGGATGATATCTTTTATACATTGTTGATGCGGTTTGCCAAAGTTTTGTTGAGAATTTTCGCATCAATATTCGTGAGGGAAATTGGTCTGTAATTCTCCTTCTTTGTTGTGTCTTTCAGTGGCTTGGGTATTAGGGTAATTGTGGCCTCATAAAAGGAATTTGGCAATATTCCTTCAGTTTCTACTGTGTGAAATAGTTTGAGGAGTAACTGTAGTGATTCTTCTTTGACTGTCTGGTAGAATTCAGCACTGAAACCATCTGGACCAGGGCTTTTATTTTGGGGGAGGCTTTTAATGACAGCTTTAATTTCCTTAAGGGTTATAGGCCTCTTTAGGCTATTAATCTGATCTTCATTTAATTTTGGTAGATGGTACCTGTCCAGAAAGCTGTCCATTTCTTCTAGGTTTTTCATTTTTGTGGAATACAGATTTTCAAAGTATGAACTGATAATTCTATGTATTTCCTGGGGGTCTGTTGTTATGCCCCCTTTTCATTTCTGATTTTGTTGATTTGAACACTCTCTCTCTGCTTTTTGATTAGTTTGGCTAAGGGCTTATCTATCTTGTTTACTTTCTCAAAGAACCAACTCTTAGACTCATTGATTCTTTGCATTGTTCTTTTTGTTTCAATTGTATTGATTTCAGCTCTAAGTTTGCTTATTTCCTGCCCTGTTCTCCTTCTAGGTGAGTTAGCTTCTAATTGTTCTAAGGCTTTCAGCTCAGCTGTTAGGTCTCTAGTGTGGGAATTCTCTAGGTTTTTCATGTAGGCATCTAGTGCTATGAATTTTCCTCTTAAGACTGCTTTCATTGTGTCCCACAAGTTTGGATATGTTGTGGATTCATTTTCATTAAATTCTAGGAAGACTTTGATTTCTTTCTTAATTTCTTCCTTGACCCAGAGATGGTTCAGCTGAGTGATGTTTAGTTTCCATGAGTTGGTAGGCTTTATTTGATTTTTAATGTTGTTGAACTGTAACATTAGGCCCTGGTGTCCGATATGTTATAATGGATTATTTTCATTTTTGTATCTGTTGATATTTCCTTTATGACCAATTATGTGGTCAATTTTGGAGTAATCCCAATGGGAAGCTGAAAAATATGTATATTCCTTTGCATTTGGGTGGAAGCTTCTGTAGATATCTATTAAATCCATTTGCATCATAACCTCTTTTAGACTCCTTATTTCTCTGTTGAGTCTCTGTCTGGTTGACCTATACAGGGTTGATAGTGGGGTATTGAAGTCTCCCATTATTAGGGTATAAGAATTGATGTGGGATTTGAGTTTTAGCAATGTTTCTTTTACATAGATAGGTGCCCTTATATTAGTGGCATAAATATTCAGGATGGAAATCTCCTCTTGACCAACTTTCCTGTGATGAATAAGTAATGACCATCTTGGTCCCTTTTAATTGCTTTTAGCTTAAAGTCTACTTTGTTAGATATTAGAATGGCAACCCCTGCTTGTTTCTTAGGACCATTTGGCTGGAAAATCTTTTCCCAACCCTTTACTCTACGCCTATGTCTATCTTTGTGGTTGAGATGTGTTTCTTGTAGGCAACAGAATGATGCTTCTGTTGTTGTGTCCATCTTGTTATTGTGTGACATTTTATAGGAGAGATCAGTCCATTGATATTAAGGGATATTAGTGACCACTGATTGATATTTTCTGCCATTTTTGGTGCTAACTTGTTTGTATTTCCTTTCTCTGGAGTATTCTTCTGTGGAATTATTGATTGTTTGTGGTTTCATGGGTGTATCTGGGGTCCTTAGGTTGGAGTTTTCCCTCTAATACTCTCTGTAGCGCTGGATTGGTAGATAGATATTGTTTCAGTCTGACTTTGTCATGAAATATCTTGTTTACTCCATCTATGGTGACTGATAATTTTGCAGGATATAGTATTCTAGTTTGGCAGCCATGCTCTTTTAGCATCTGTATAACTACTGACCAAGCCCTTCTAGGTTTCATCTTTTCCATTGAATAGTCAGGTGTTATTCTGAGGGGTCTTCCTTTTTATATAAGTTGGCCCTTTTCATTTGCAGCTCTTAAAAATTTTTTGTTCTGTATGTTTTGTGGCTTGATTATAATGTGGCATGCTAACTTTGGGGGGGTCATATCTATTTGGTGTTGTGTAAGCTTCTTGTATCTTTATAGGCATTTTCTTCTTCAGGTTAGGGATATTTTCTTCTATGATTTTATTGAAAGCATCTGTGCCATTGAGCTGGTATTCTTCTCCTTCTTCTATTCCTATTATTCTCAAGTTAGGTCTTTTCATGGTGTCCCAGATTTCCTGAACATTTTGAGTTATCTCTTTGTTGGTTTTAGTATTTTCTTTGACTGATATATCTATTTGAGCTACTGAGTCTTCCACTTCAGAGATTCTATCTTCCATCTCTTGAACTCTGTTGGTTATGATTGTATCTGTGGTTCCAGTTTTTTTCTTCAGGCTTTCTATTCCCATCTTTGCCTCATATTGTGCCTTTTTTATTGCTTCTATTTCAGTTTTTAGTTCCTGGCATGTTTCTTTCATTTTTTGGTTTACTTTTTCTTGGTTTTCTTTCATAGATTTGTTCATTATCTTCCAATTTTTTGTTTGTATTTACTTCTATTTCTTTAAGGCAATTTTTCATATCTTCTCTGAGAGCTTTGATGATCATCATAAAAGAATTTTTGGTGTTGTTTCCTTCTTTTTCCTCTTCATTGCTCAGTTCAGGTTTTGTAGTTGTAGTACTGCAACTTTCTTCTGGAGTTACCTTGTTTTTCTTTATATTATTATATATATTTTTGCTCTGGCGTCTGCCCTTGGCTTCAGTGGTTCACAATTAGGTGGCTCCTGGTCAGTTTTGGCAAACGGGCTTGTGTGTCTCCTGTCACCTCTGAACAAAAGGTCTGCTCAATCTCCAATTTTGCTCTGGACAGGGGACTGAATTTCAAGTCTTCAATACTTCCTTGTTTAAGCAGTTGGAGGCAGGATGGCCATGCAAGTTCATTTAGCAGCAGCTGGGGGAATCTGACAGCCAAAATTTATCTCTGTCTGCCAAAGAGTGTGTGGGGACATGCTCCACAGACAGCACATGGTCCCGGAATGGGAACCCGACCAGAACACAATTTTCCCTGGCAGGGATTCAGGCCCTGGAGCCTGCAGGACCCACCTCACCTTTGGGCAGAGTCTGAGTCTGTCTTTCATAGTTCTCAGTCCTTCTCTGTTTGAGCAGTTGGAGGTGGATGGCCTTGCAAATTCCCTCAGCAGCAGTTGGGGGGACCTTGAGAGCCAAAGTTTATCTCTGTCTGCTACAGAGTGTGTGGGACATGCTCCACAGACAGCACCTGGTTCCGGAACTGGAACCTGACCCGATTTTAATCCCTTTTTTAACCTTTTGTTTTTTATGGCCATTGCCTTTGGTGGCATAGTTTTTAATTGGATTTTAGTGTTTTTATATTGTGCTCATTTAATGTTGCTCTGTTACAGTGGCTTGAGATTTATGCTCATGATGGTAGTAGGAACTGAGTAGACTGCCCCCTAAAGAAATGTCCTAATAAAACAAATATCCAAACTCACCAATGCACATATCAATACACAAAAACACAAGAACAAACACCCTAAGACAGCATAATATCTCCAAGACAATATACACCTCCCCTGATGAATCCAAAAATTATGTAATGGTTAAAATGCAGAAGAATGAAAAAGTCTATTAGCAATGTAGCAGAAAAGTCAATATGGATGAATTCCAGGAGGAAACAAATTTTGAAAATGAAAGGCAAATTGAAATGTTGGGGGAAAAAAACCTCAAGTAATCAAATAAAATACTCAGACAAAGTCCCCAACAGCAGACTAAATTAAGCTTAATATAGAATATCAGGACAGATGACAAAGTTGAGAAAATACTACCTTCAGATGTGAATGAAGAAAAGAAAAAAAGAATAACCATAAAATCCCAGAAATTAAGAGACCAAGCTTTAGACCCCATAAGAAAAAAGGAGCTGAGATCAGCACTAAAGGCACAGAAAATCTACTCAATAAAATTATGGAAGAAAATTATCCAAATCTAGAACATTCAAGTACAAGAGACTTTAACTCCTCAAGTAGATATTAACAGACAGGAATCTTAGTAATGCACTATAATTGAGATGCCAAAACAACATAAGTAAAAGTTCTAAGAAAAACCTGCAACTTCACTTTTATAGGTAAAGCCATCAGAATAACATCAGACCTATGAACAAAAACTGTACAATACAGAAGAGTTTGTGAGCTATTTCAAGCCTTGGAAGTAAACAGTGGCTAACGAGAGAAAACAAAACAACTGAGGACCAGTACAATTTAAATTCCTGACCACTAAGCCATCACTCTAGAAGATAGTTAATGCTTGCTGCATAGGGAAACTTTAATAAGTAGTTGAAGGTAAAGGCTCAAGGATTCAAATAGCCTAGAAAAGGATGGTAATAACAGACAAATGGAATTAAATCAAACTTTAAAAGCTCTTTCATCACAAGGAAAACAATCAGCAGAGTGAGGGGGCAGAGTAGGAAATAATCTTTCCCAACTAGACATCTGATAGGCTATTAATTTACAGAATATTTTAAAAGTTCAATAAATTAAACACCAAAAAATGATTCAGTCAATTAAAAGGAAATTGAACTAACCAGATATATTTCAAAAAATAAACACAAATTCTTAATAATTTTTTAAAATATATATTTAATGTTCCTATGCATTAAGAACATGAACATTAAAACTACTCTGAAGTTCCTTTGATTCCACTGAAATTGGACATTATTGAAGAAAATTCTGGCAAGAATCAAGGAACCCTCAAATTCTACTGTTGAGAATGTGAAATAGAGCAGTTTATTTGTAGTTCAGTATGAAGATTAAAAATAGACAATTAAAAATAGAGCAATCATGTGAACCTTTGATATCACTTCTGTATACTGAAGTAACCTTAAGTCAGCATTCCACAGAAATACTGGTACATCTATCTAATCTATGTACCTGCAGAGAAATAAATGCAACTGAGATTGCCATATTTAGCAAATAAAACAGACTCAGAAAAACGAATGTACTTGATAACTTTCATATGCTGAATCTAGATTTCAAATAAATAAACATATCATATCATAAAAAATAGACAAAGAAATATGTTGAAGAGAAAGAGATAAGTGAGAGCTGGACCAGAGAAGATATTGGAGGAAAGAAAATATTGTTATCTCTCACATCTATATACAATAAAGTGAAAATTCAAAGTCTATTAAACTACATCTGTATCATAAAACTAATTGTTCTGGGGACAATAGCTGAATAAAAACTTCTTCCCAGCCTAGTAAACTATTCACTTTGGTCACTTTATTTCTGAGGACCAACCTTATCACTTGAAAACCAACTGTTGAGAGTTACACATATGAGTTCCTATAGCCCAGATTCAGCATCTAGTGAGAGATTTTGAGGCTACTCCATTAAAGTGCAGTATCTTATCTTCATTACCATTTATCACACTTATCTATCTGGATCTAGCCTTCTTGGAAGAAGGAATATTTCCAGATTCCATATAAATAATCTACCTCCAGCCCATTGTAATTAATATCAAAACCAGAAAGCTAATAGGCAGTTCTCTAGACTGAGTGGTTTTGTTTTCCTATAAAGCTAGAAAATAAACTGAAGTAGAGAAAACAGTACCCAGAATAAATAATAGGTGATGATACAATCAGACCCGGAGGCAGAGCAAGATTTATCTATTTTGTCTTCTGTTCCTGGATTAGTTCTAGCATGAAGAAATTGAGACCAGAAGCAGGGCAAGACTGTTGAGTCTCCAATCATACTATATCTATTTTCCACTGATTCTGCAACACCAGCACCACTACTGTTGCTTCAGATAGATCCACAAACTGGTGAGTGAAATTTATTTCCTGCCACTCTTCTGAATAAGCAAATACTGTTACTTTTTTCCCCAAGATACAATAACTGAGATCATTACACCTAAAACATGTTCCATGTTCAAGCAATAGCATGAGAAGAACAGAGGTGAAAGCAGTAGTCAACATGTATCAGAAAGTTTGAACCAATTTGTTTATTTTATGTGAATTAAAATTCCTAAATATAATATTATATCATGATTAAAAAACCAGGAGGGGTCAAGAAGGGAAAGAGAGTTTGAATAAGGGGATATATGGATACAAAATGAGACTTTATTCTATAAAAATAAAAAAAACTTTTAATTAATTTTAATTTTAGGTTCCTGGTCCACAGCTAAGAGTTCAGTGGCACCATGACCCCCAGGCCAAGTTGTGAGCGTGATCTACAAACCTCAGCCTGGGGACATTATCCCTGGCACCCTAACTACACCCAAACCCTAAATCAAAGAATGCTGAAAGAGCTCCTCAAAGACCAATCCCCAGCAAAACACAGCTAGAAGGACATTCCATGAGCCAAACCCTACCCAAACCACAATCTGCATCAACATATCCACTGACAATAGGAGATACCAAAGCTTCCTAATACACAGCTGACTAACAGCCTACTAAGAGCCAACTACAAGCCAACTAAAAACAACCCCTGCAACAACTGGACACAAACAGCTCCTTGGCCTACAACTAACTGACAGCTGAATAAGAGCAACCCCTGCAATTACTGGAGACACACATCCCCCCTGCTCACAACTGACTAAGAGCTGAACTGAGGAAGCAATAGGCAGATGCCAGTGCAAGAATACATATAACAACATAAAGAACAAGATATCACCAGAAGAAGTTGGTGGTTCTACAACAGCAAGACCTAAGCATAACAATAAAAAACAGAAGGAAATTACCTTAAAAACAACTTTAAGAAAATAATAGAATCTGTAAAAGATGTTATTAAAAACTTCCTAAAAGAAATAGAAGAAAATACAAACAAAAAACTGGAAGACATGAACAAATCCCTGAAAGAAAATAAAGGAAACTGAGAAAAAGAAAATAAACAGGTAAAAGAAACATTCTGGGAATTAAAAATTGAAGCAGAAGCAATAAAGAAGGCACAAGATGATGCAAAGCTGGAAACAGAAAAACTAAAGGAACAAACCAGAACTACAGATACAAGCATAACCAAAAAATGCAATAAATGGAAGAGAGAATCTCTGGAGTGGAAGATTCAATAGTGGAAATAGATGAGTCAGTTAAAGAAAACACTGAAACCAAAAAGGTCATAACATAAAACATCTAGGAAATTTGGGAGACCATAAAAAGACCAAACCTGAGAATAATTAGAATCAAGAAGGAAAAGAATACCAGCTCAAAGGCACAGAAAATATATTCAACAAAATCATAGAAGAAAACTTTCCCAACCCAAAGAAGGAAATGCCTATAAAGATACAAGAAGCTTACATAACACCAAATAGACAAGACTCCCCATCAAAAAGTCTGTTCACTCATAATAATCAAGCAAAAAAAAAAAAAAACACCTACAGATATACAATAAGGATATACTAGGATAGAAAGTGTGACTTCTTTGTTCATTAAAAAAACAAGGTGAGATCACACTATTTTCCTGGGTTGGCGCCTTGGAGTCCATTCCCTGCAGAGGAGCGCCTAACCTAGTGTTGATATTGGGACAAGGAAATAGGACTTACCTGGAGTGGATGCACCATGCTGAGCTGACCTACCTTGGGACTTCTTGTCCTTTTGGGGGAGGGAATCAGAGCATGGGGAGGGGTTCTGAAGGCTGACTGGGAGAGATTGGGAGGAGGGAAGGGAAAGGGAGCAGGAGGATATATGGGGAAAAAAGACATTTTTATAAATAAAAGAATTTCTTTTTAGAATTTTTCAACCAGAGTAAATTATGCACTGTAATTTTTGGATAAGTTAACATTTGTTAGACTAGGATGCACTAGCCTCCTACTTTCTTGGAGATTTTTTGGTCACTATGAACTCTTTGTTTTATACTTTTATGTGTAGGTGTAGTGTGCATGCTATGTTCATGAATATATAAATATGTATGTATGTGTGTGTGTAAGTGTGCATGCACACATGCCTCAGCATGGAGATCAGAGAACATCCTCAGGAGTTAGTCCTTGCTTCTTAACTTCAGTGTTGTTTGCGACATCTCATGCTGTTCATGGATAAGTATGCCAAACTAGCTCACTCTCTAGCACTCAGGGATTCATTCTCCCATCTCAGTATCCTATGCCAACATAGAGACATTAGGATTACAGACATAGGCTTCTATTTACAAGTATAGGATTTGAAATATTGGTGTTAAAATATCACAAAATAATTGTAAGTGGAGAATATAGATTTCACATTAATGAAGAATGTTTAAATATGGGAATATGACTTTTAATTGATTTCATTCAAAAATCAAGGAATAAGTTGTCATTCATACTGGCACATAGTTATATGATATGTGTAATAAAAATGGGACAACTGGCAATTTTAAGCAGTTGTTATTTCTGAAAGTTTGCAGTGTCGTTGCCTTTATGTCCTATGTGCTTTTTCAGCCATTACAAGAAAATTTTATTATTTTCAACTCTAAGAAGCATTTCTTTACAAACAACTGATAATTCTGAGAGTAGGAGAAATAGTCTTCTGGAAGAGTATTGCAATTAGTATGTCATACCAAATGGTCAGTCCACAAATTATATATACAAGCAACATTATACAGACTCATGGAAGTATACTTAGGTATTTAGAAATATATATGTATATATATAATAACAATAATTAATTTTAAAAGTTCATGATTTTGAAAGAGAGCAGGGAGGATATGTGGGAGAGCTTAGAGGGAGGAAAGTGGAGTAGGTATTACATGTAAAAATGTATTATAATTTCAGAAAAGAAGTTTTTAAAATATGAATCTATGTCTTTAACTTTGGGAATAGAATGGAATTACACAAACAGAAAACAACATTCTCATCTTTATTTCAACAACATTTACTCAATACAACAAACTCAGTGTCATTCTGTCTCCTTCCTTGTTTTTCTGATTATTATTAAACTCCTCCTACCTGCTTATACAAATGAAAATATGAATACTGATAACTCCTGAGAACACTGTGGCTGGGCTCCAGCACACTACCACAACTGTCCATTTCACTGGAAATTTAAAAATTTTGTTTTTAATACTGGTACACAGTTGATCTGCTTGGACATTAAACTATATAACCACATATCTGCTTACATGTCCTGGACACATTAAAAAAAAAAAACTATTTTGCTACATAGACAGAGATTTCAAAGTTGCCACATTCTTCCTATAAAATACATTAGTAAATTCTCCTCTTTGAGAATATGGTAAAAATTTGGAAGCAAATTTAAATAAAATTTAAATGAAATTACAAAACAAAAACTGTTAGGCCTATAAGTAAAAAAACCTTTATTATATAAAGTATTTATATAAAATACCAAATCCTCATAATCTTATATGATAAACTCTTAGGTCTTCTTCTGGGGCTAAAACTGTCACATTTAAACTAAACTAATGGGTGGAGTTTTATGTATATGATATAATGATGAAATTTTTAATCTCTAGGAACTAATAGGACAGTAATTATTTCTGGGTACATGACCATCTTTATATTATAAATATGCATAAGTACAGTTAAGATATGAGGACAGTTTCATGTTCTGTTATGATGAATCATAATTTTATTATTTCTAAGTTGATCTGGTTTGGCAAATGTCAAAGGATAAATCTTGTGCCTAAAGATAGGACCAAGGCCTTGGCAGTAATCTGGTAATTAAGCATTATTTCTGATGTTTTATCAAGTTGTTGATTTATCTGATTTAAAATTGAGTCCCATGGACTCACATTGACCAGTTCCAATACAATATTTTGTAAGTTATGCTGTTTTTTTCATATAAAAGTTTCCTTTTTATTTTACATATCAAACACAGTTTGTCTTCTCTCCCCTCCTCCCACTCACCACCCTGCTTCCCCTGACCCTATCCCTATTTAGTCCTCAAAGAGGATAAGGCCTACCATGGAGAGTCAATCAAGTCTAGCTTACCAACTTGCAGCTGAACCAAACCCTACCCCTCTGTATCAAGGCAGAGCAAAATATTCCTCTATAGGGAATGGGCTCATAAAACTCAAGTCTCAATGCCAGAGGCCCTACAAACTTTCAAAGCCACCAAATTGTCATCTACATTCAGAAGGCATAGTTTTGTACCATGCAGGTTTCCAGCTGTCAGTCCAGAGTCAATGAGCTCCTAGCAACTCAGATCAGCTGTTTCTATGGGTTTCCTTTTCATGATCTTGACTCCTTTTCATATAATCCCTCCTCTTCTCTTGAACTGGACTGGCAGCTCATCTCAGTGCTTAGCTGTGATTCTCTGCATATGCTCCCATCAGTTGCTGGATGAAAGTTCTATGATGACAATTGGGGTGGTCATCAATTTGATTACAGGGAAGGTCAGGTTGGGACCTTCTACACTACTGCTTGGAGTCTTAGCCTGGGTCATTCTTGTGGATTCCAGGTTCACCCATAACCCCAAAATGACTCCCTCTATCAAGATGTTATTTCTTAGATAACCCTCTCTGTCCCTCCCCCAACTCATCCATTCTTTCCTTCTTTCTGCTTCCCTTACACCCTTCTCCGTTCTCCCAGTTTACTCAGGAAATCTTATATAACCCGTTCTCAAGGGGATCCATAGATGTCTCTAGGGTCCTTCTTGTTACCTAGCTACTCTGGAGTTGTGGATTGTAGCCTGGTTATCCTTTGCTTTTACTTCTAATATCTACTTATGAAAGAGTATATACAATGTTTGTCATTCTGTGTCTGGGTAACCTAACTCAGGATGATGCTTTCACCAGTTTCGTCAGGATGATTTTTTCACTAGTTTCATCCATTTGCCTACAAATTTCAAGGTGTTATTTTTTGTACTCTATTGTGTAATAAATAATACTCCATTGTGTAAATGTACTACATGTTTTTAATCCATTCTTCAGTTGAGGAAAATCTAGGTTGTTTCCAGGTTCTGGCTATAACCAATAAGGCTGCTATAAACACAGCTGAGCAAATATTCTTGTGCTATGAATGTGTATTCTTTGGATATATGCCAAGGTATTGCTGGATCATGAAGTAGATTGATTCCCAGTTTTCTAATAAACTGTCATACTGATTTCCAAAGTGGCTGTACAAGTTTACATTCCCACCAGCAACGAAGGAGTCTTCTTTATTCCAGATCCTCTCCAACATAGGCTATCATCAGAGTTTTTGATCTTAGCTATCTGACAGGTGTAAGATGATATCTCAGAGTTGTTTTTATTTGTTTTTCCCTGATAGTTAAAGATGTTGGGAAATTTTTTAAGTATCTTTTGGTCATTTGACATTTTTCTGCTGAGAATTCTCTGCTTAGGTCTGTATCACATTTTAAATTGAATTATTTGGTATTTTGGGTTCTTTATATATTTTAGAGATCAGACTTCTATCAGATGTAGAGTTGGTGAAGATTTTTTCCCATTCTGAAGTCTATTGTTTTGCGTTAGTGAATGTGTCCTTTGCCTTACAGAATCTTTTCAGTTTCAAGAAGTCCAATTTATTAATTGTTGCTCTCAGTATCTGTGCTACTGGTGTTATATGTAGGAAGTGGTCTCTTTTACCAATGCATTCACAGATATTTCACACTTTCTCATATCATGTTAAGTGTAATTGGGTTTATGTTGAGGTCTTTGATTCACTTAGTCTTGAGTTTTGTTCAGGGTTACAGTTATGGATCTATTTGCATTCTTCTACACGCCACCACCCAGTTATGCCAGCACCATTTGTTGAAGTTGTTTTTCCCCCTTTGTATATTTTGGCTTTTTTGTCAAAAATCAGGTGTCTATAATTGTGTGGTTTAATGTCAGGGTCTTTGATTCAATTTCATTGGTTCACATGTCTGTTTTTATGCCAACACCAAGCTGGGATTTTTTAAAAAATAGAATAGTCTTTTTTATCCATGTATCCCCTTGTGCCAACTCTCTTTCCTCTCCTTTCCCCCTTCTGGTCAGCCTTCAGCCTCCCTCCTCACAATCCCCACATCCCCTCCCCAGAAAGGACAAGAGGTCCCAAGGTGGATTAGCTCAGTATCCACTGCAGTCAAGTCTGATTTACTTATCCTAATTCAAGACTGGGTTAGGTGTTCCTCTGGTATGAATGGGCTACAAGGTGCCAGCCCATGCACAGAAACACAGTCTGATCGCATCCCTCTAGGCTGCAATATTCCCCATGCCAATCTAGAGTTGCCTACCTTTGGAGGGCCTACCTCCTTTTCCCAATGGTTCCCCAGTGGCTATTCTCGATTCAGTGAGCTCCCCAGAGCTCCAGCCAGCCATAACTGTGATAATTTTCCTCATAAGCCCTATTACCTTGCTTATATAGAGCCTCCTCCTCCCATCAGCTGGACCAGGGACTCAGCCCAGTGCTCAGCCATGTACCCCTACCTCTACTTCTATTCATTGTTGGATATAAGTTTTGTGATTGGCACTTAGAGTGGCTATTCATTTGATTATAGGGGAAGTCCTGTTTAGGCAACACCTTCACTGTTGGATGAAGACCTAGCCAGGAACATCCTGTGAGTTTTTGGAGGTTTCCCTAGCACCCAGTCTTTTTCCAGTCCCACATTAGCCTCCTCTAATAAGATCTCCATCTGTTTTTTTTTTTTTCTTCCTCTTTGTTGTTCCTCTCACTCAGTCATCTTCTTCTCTCATGATTTGTTCACACATCTTCTTGGTTGCAACCCCTTATGCTCCCAATTAGCTAAGGAGAGCTTCTCTATTTTCTCTTTCTAGGGGACTCCCTGGATGTCTCTCTTAAGTTCCTCCAGATCTCATACTACTCAGGCAGGGGTTGTGGTTCACAGCTTGGGTGTTCTTTTCTTTTTGTCTAAAGTCCACTAATGAGTGAGTACATCTCTTGCTTATCTTTCTGACTGTGTTATTACTGTAGAATGCCTTCAAAAGTTCCTTTATTGTACAGGATTATTTTTGTTATCATGAGTTTTATGAAGTTGAGTATTCAAGGTGTGTGAAGAATTCTGTTGAGATTTTGATAGGGATTGCTTTGAATCTGTAGATTGCTTTTGATTAGATTGCCATTTTTATTTGTTGACACTTTCTATCCAAGAACATGAGAGACCTTCCCATTTTCTGATCTCTTCTTTAAATTCTTCCTTTAATGACTTAAAATTGTTTTCATACAGGTCTCTCACATGCTGGTTAGGGCTATCCCAACATATTTGATGTTATTTGTAGCCATTGTGTAGAGTGATGCTTCCCTATTTCTTTCTTTTTTTAGGTCATTTATCATTTGTATATAGGAGGGCTATTCATTTTTTTTAGTTAATCTTGTATGCTGCCACATTACTGAAGGTGTTTATCAGTTGTAGGAGTTCTCTGGTAGAATTTTGGGGGTCTTTTATGTATACTATCATATCATCTGCAAATAACAAAAGTTTGATTTTTTTCTTTTCAGTTTTTATCTGCTTGATCTCATTTTATTGTCTAATTGCTCTAGTTAGAACTTTGAGTACTGTATTGAATAGATATGAAGAGATTGAACAGCCATGTTTTGTTCTTGATTTTAGTGGGATCACTTTGAGTTTCTCTTCATTCAGTTTGATGTTGACTGTAGGCTTGCTGTATCGTGCTTTATTACATTTAAGTATATTTCTTGTATCCTTGGCTTCTCCAAGACCTTTATCATGAAGGAGTATTGGGTTTTGTCAAAAGCTTTTTCAACATCTAATAAGATGTTTATGTGTTTTTTTTTTTTCCTTTCAGGTTGCTTATATGAAGAATGATATTGACAAGTTTTCTTATGTTGAACTACCCCTGTATCTCTGGAATGAAGCCTATTTGATTATGGTAAGTGTTTTTTTTTATATGTTCTTGGATTTGGTTTGGTAATATTTTATTGAGTATTTTTGCATCTATCTATGTTCAGGAGGAACATTGGTCTGTAATTCTCTTTTTGTTGTTGTTGCATCTTTGTATGGTTTGTGTATGATAATTACTATAGCCTCAGAAAAAGTGTTTGGCAATGTTCCTTCTGTTATTATTATGTGGAATAATTTGAGGTGAATTGATATTAGCTATTCTTTAAAATTCAGGAAGAATTCTACACTGAGCCCCTCTAGTCCCAGGTTTTATTTGGTTGGGAGTCTTTTAATAACTGCTTCTATTTACTTAGGGTTTATATGTATATTTAAGTTGTTTATTTGGTCATGATTTAATTTTGGTAAGTGGTACCTATCCAGAAAATTGATCATTTATTTTAGTTTTTCCAATTGTGAGATACAGGCTTCTGAAGTATAACCTAATGATTCTCTGGATTTCCATAGTGTAGGTTGTATGTCCCCCTTTTCATTTCTGTTTTCATCAAATTTGAATATCTCTCTCCATCCTTTTGGTTAGTTGGAATAAGGATTTGTCTATCTTATTGATTTTCTCAAAGAGCCAACTCTTTGCTTCATTGATTCTTTGTATTTTTCTCGTTGTTTCAATATTATTGATTTCAGTCCTGAATTTGAATATTTCCAGACTTCTACTTCTTCTGGATGAGTTTGCTTCTTTTTGTTCTAGAGCTTTCAGGTATGCTATTAAGTCACTTCTCTGTGATTTTTCCAAATTCGTTAAGTAGGTACTCAGAGCTGTGAATCTTCATCTCAGTTTGGTTTTCATTGTATTCCATAAGTTTGGGTATGTTGTGAATTCATCTTCATTGAATACTCAAAAATAATTGATTTCTTTATTTCTTCCTTGACCTAGAGGTGGTTCAATTAACATTTATTCAGTTTCTATTGGTTTATAGGCTTTCTGCAGTTTGTGTTGTTGTTGAACTCTAGCTTTAGGCCATGGTGGTCCATTAGGATACAAGGGATTATTCCAATTTTTTCATATCTATTAATATTTACTTATAACTGAGTATGTGGTCAATTTTAGAGAAGGTTTCATGGGGTGCTGAGAAGGAAGTATATTATTTATTCTTTCTGAATTGTATATTAGATCTCTTATTTCTCTGTTAAGTTTCTGTCTGGCAGACCTGTCTCCCAGTATTAGTGTGTAGGGTTTGATTGTGATTTAACCTTTAGTAATACTTCTTTTACATATGTGGGTGTCCTTGTATTTAGACCATAGATTTTTCAAGATTGAGATGTCTTCTTGAAGGATTTTTTCCTTTTAAAAAGTATGTTACATACTTCCTAATCTCTTTGGATTGGTTTTAGCTTGAAGTATATTCTGTTAGCTTTTAGGATAGCTACATCAGCTTGCTTCTTAAGTTCATGTCATTGGAAATTTTTTCTCAAACCCTTACTCTGAGGTAGTGTCTGTCTTTGAAGTTGAGGTGTGTTTCTTGTGTGCACCAGAAGGATGGATCCTGTTTTTGTATCCATTCTGTTAACCTGTGTCTTTTTATAGGGGGATTGAGTCATTTATATTAAGGAATATTAATTTCCAGTGATTGTTAATTCCTGCTAGCTTTGGGTGACAGTGTGTCTATGTGTTTCTTTATTTGTTATTTTCTGCTGTGGGATTATCTATTCTTTGTGGTTTTGTGGCTATATATAACATCTTTAGGTTGGAGTTTTTCTTCTAGTGCCCTCTATAGGTCTTTATTTATGCATAGGTAATGTTTAAATCTGTTTTTTTCTTCATGGAATATCTTGTTTACTGTGTCACTGTTGGTTGAGAGTTTTGCTGGATATAGTAGTCTGGGCTTTCTTTTTTTTTTTTTTTTTTTTTTTTTTTTTTTTTTTTTTTTTTTTTTTTTTTTTTTTTTTTTTTCTTCCTTCTTTATTTTGTATTTATCAAAAAAAGAACACAGTAAAAAGAATTTAAAATGTGGAAGAGTTAACAATAACTATACAGAGGATAAGAATGATAAGCATGGCTTATCAAGGGAAGAAATACAAATAAGATTGCTACACCTATATTTTCTTTGTGTTCATCTTTCCCTCTGAATTTTTTT
>PVIH01026963.1:0-17822 GCA_004025045.1 Sigmodon hispidus | reverse complement strand
CCTCCCTCCCCTGGGTCCAGGGTCCTGCACATGCTAGGCAGACACACTGAGCAGCATCTCCACTCCTTTTTGGACACAGGGTCTCACTGCGTGGCCCAGGATGGCCTTGTCATGTATTCCACACCTAACAGATCTTGTTTCCTTGCAGAGTATCTTAGAAAGCTTGAATTCCATGTCAGAAAGATGATTCTTGTAGAGTTCAATGCTGGCAGCTTATCATGAGAGCAGAGTGGCTGCACTGTCTGACAGCTTTCCTGTGAGGGCTGTGGACTTCTATTTCTTCACGAATTTCAGAGAGCACATGGTAGGGTAATAAGCTCAGTGAGAATCGTGTGTTGCTTCTAGACTGTGAAATGAGTGTACTTTACTTTATGAATATACCTAAAAATACAAAGTTTTATTCAATATATACCAAATATCTGGTGGCTTAAGGCACTGAACTCCCATAGTGGTCTGGGACAAAATCAGCTGCATACTCAACCAGGCCACTAGTTAAGATCCGAAATCCCTGTAGCTGGATCCATTGCCAGAGGACCATGAATGTAGTGTTGTGGTTTTCTGCTCTGAAGAATGAGAACAAGGTTCTCGCTTTATTTATACCAAAATGTCTTCAATTCAGCTAATTTCACAGTGAGGTGAGCAAACACTGGAAAGTCAGAATGTCTCAGTCAAAGCCCGGGCTCCCTTTTGAGACCCTTATGATTTCAGGAAAGTCACTCAACCTAGCAAAGCCTTTTTTCCCTGTCTACACACTAGGTGGGTTCTGAATACACATTTCTACACACACACAAAACTCAGAAGCAGAGAGACTCAGGATTGAAACCCCACCCAGGGCCCTCCAGTGATTGGCTGTTGAGAAGCTGGCCCCTGCCTTCTGATCCACTCATTCCCAGAGAACTGCTCAATGATAGCAGCTCAGCTCCCGAATTCCCTCAGAAGAGGGCAGTCCTGCCAGAAAGAGCCACAGGCTGCTGCCGGCCGTCCCCATTCCTTGTAATTTTTTTTTTTCTGGGCCTGACCAACATATTTCACATAAAATTTTCTGTGTTTTCAGCTTAAGGCAAATATTGATTCATGCTTGGAGTACTGTGTGTGTCTGCCCTTTCAGCAGACACAGTCAGTTTACAGGGCTGTGAGCTTGCTGTTGGCATAGTCCTTGAGGGAAGGTTCACAGTAAGATTTACAATTTCAACCACATGGGCATTTATTCAGTCATTTATCTACTTACTCACACAAACAGTCACTGGATTTACAAATCTAGAGTGAAAACTCTGCATTGTAGTGAGGCATTCGGGAAGGTTCTGTGACGGATGCAGAGATGATGAACTCAGTGTCCCAAGCCAAGGGGACTGAAATTCACCGGGCTCATAAACATATGAAAAAATGTTCAACCTCACTTATAATAAGAGAAAAGCACATTAAAGCTGCATAAAGACTTTACCTAATAGACTAGAAAGCCCATCAGACTGATAAGCCAATATGTTATCAGGGCTATGGGGAAGCAAGCAGTTCCAGCTACTGCTGATGGGGAAGCAAATAAGCAGCAAAGAGCCCCAGAGAGGACAATTTCAGGATCTCCATAAAATTATAAATGCATCTAGACTGCGAAATGAGTGCACGTTACTCTGTGAATATACATCAAAATACAAAGTGCTATTCAATATATACAGAATAATATAAAAACAAGATTATTTTTCCAGCACTATCTATAATAGCAAAAAAATAAGTGATAAAACCACATTAGGAGTTGGCTTTCTACATAATAGAATGTTTCACATCTGACAAATGAATGTCTGAAAACCTGGACTGGAGAGATGGCTCATTCAGGCCCTTGGTGCTCTTCCAGAGGGCCTGAGTTTGGTTCCCAGTGCCCATGTCAGTTGCTTCACAACTGCCCGTTACTGCAGCTTCAGGGAATCTGGCCTCCAGCAAAACTGCAAACATGGTATACTTAAATACACTCTGGCACACAAACATTCATAAAATTTTAAAACAATGTGCAAAATGCATAGGCCTATCTTTGAGCGTGTATGTGTGTGGTATATAAGCACGTGTGTGAAATGTCTGTTCATGCATGTGTGCAGAGTGAGGCAGAGACATTGGATGTCCTAATGCACCACTCTCAGCCTTATTTCTTTGAAACTGGAGTTTTCACTGAAGCTGTCACTAGACTGGTGACCAGCCAGGCCTACGGACAGTCCTGCTCTCTCCCCTGGCACCTCAGTTACCGGCACACCTGGCGTTTTACGTGGGTGCTGGGTCTACTCATAGGTCTCTGTGACTTCACTGCAAGTGCCCTGACCTTCTGAGCATCACCTCTCTGACTCCTCTCTTGAAGCAACCAAAGTCCTAGGAACTTTAATTTATATACATTAATATTGTTTAAGTTTGTGTTAGGGTTGGTTTTAATCCCTGATCGCCATGATGGAAGTGAGAGGGAGGACCCACTGAGGTGGGTGCAGGAAGACCCTTCTTTTGGCAGCCCAGATACAAGATCAAGAGAAGAAAGCAAACCCTCCCGCCTTTGTGCCCCTGCCCCCTCCTTGTCCTGGTGCATTCGCTCTGTTGCTGGTGCTGATTCCTTCACTGACCTCACACCAGAGTTTCCAGACTCCCTGTGGACTAGGACCAGCAGCTCTCCAGCAACACTCTGGGTGGCTAGCACCAGACTAGGACTGCTAAGGAGGGCACTTGGACTTGGGAACTGAGCAAGCACTTGCTGTCAGCCTCCTGGGTGTGAATCATTGCAGAAGCACAGGCCGACAAGTCACTGAGCCTCAAGGACCAAGAAGCCACCAGGTTCTGAAATCTTAGGTGTAATTCAAAATCGCTACTATTTTAAAGCTGACTTAGGAATTTCTTATTGTATACACACACACACACACACACACACACACACACACATATATACATTCCAATGTTTCTGTTCCTCTAGAGAACCTGACTATTTAATACAGTTTGTGTTAGTAACCTCGGGAACCATGCCCAAGGACATATGGCAGTGTTCAGTAGTGGCAATGGCATCCGTAGGAGAGTAGAGTCCAAGGCCAGGGAAAAATGGAACAGACCCCTTCTTAAACACTTTGTGGTATCATGCTGATTTAAGAACCATGTGGATGCATCACCTCTTCACATAAAATGTTGTTTTAAATGGAGAGAGGGATCCATGTGGCCCACAGTCTGCACAGCAGCCTCACTTCCTAGTTAAACTGAAACTTCTCAAGGGACAGATGAAATGCTTTGTCCTTCTCAGTTTCTCTCATAAGGCCTTTTCAGATCACCCTTCCCAGAGACCGCTCTGGACAGATCGCCAGAAATGATTTCTAAGTCTCTACATCAAATTCAAACAACTCTGTTTGGCTTCTAAGGCTCTCTGCAGATTCACCTCACCCACCTGATGATTTAAAGTCAGCAACTGGAGTCTGCGATCAGCATCCCTGGCTCCCCCTGCCTATGATCAGCATGGTTGGTCTTGCATGATTTACTTTTTCTTGTTGCTTGAACAAAATACCTCATAAGGGTAACTTAAGGGAGCAGGACTGACTGGGCTCAGGGTTTGAAGAAAATTCAGTCAATCATGGTGGACAGCATGGTGTGAGTGTCAGGTGGCTGACCCTGTGTCCACAGGGAGGACCAGAGCAAGAAGAGTGCTGGTACTTTTCTAGCTGTCCCTGTTTTATTCAGATCAGGACCCTGGCACAGGTAATAGTGTGACCCACATTCGGGGTGGGTCTTCTCACATCAGTTAAATACCTTAGGAAAGACTGTCCCAGACATGCCCAGAGGTCTGTGATTCTAACTAAAGCCAACACTGGAGACTCAACCTCACTGACTGGCCCAGCCTTCATGTCCCTGCTGACCCTCATGGAGCAGAGGCTCAAGGCTGATATTAGATGACCTACTTCCCTGAGATGTGGGGTTGTGGTGGAAGAAAGAGGGGACTGTGGCTTCTTCCTCTCGGTGTGAAGCTTTGAGGAACACAGGCTACTGATGGTTATTCCTGTCTCTGGGACTCCTGCTGTCATGGATAACACAGCATGAGTGATTTACTTGCAAAGGGTAGTGTGAGGAATGGTCAGGGATCCATACCAAGTGCGGACAGACTCCCTCCCATTCATTGGTGATGGCTGCTTGGAGTCCCATTGAGAAAGATCATGTAGCCTGGTCCAGCACATAGGAGAGAGTGCTAGAACTCGCTACAAAAGTCCCTGTGAGCTTAGAGCAGGACAGCTACTTCCTAGAGCTTTGCCATGGGCATGCTGTATTACAGACAAGCCCTAGGCCAGGGTGGAGAGTGGCTTGTGGTCTCCTTATCAAGAACCAGAACCAAAGCCTCTTCTTCTCTATCCAGTGTTCCATTCCCTTGTCATGCTGTTTGGTTTTATAAATAAACAGAGAAATAAAAATAATAAAAATAGCAAGCAATGCCAAGCTGTGATGGTTAATCCTGTCAAATTGTTGGGATTGAGAATTTCCATGGGAACAGGCTTTACCCTGATGGATTAGGTACCAGTGCTGAGGAAGACACACTCTAAATGTGGGCTGCACCACCCCAAGGGGCGGGGTTCCAGAAGAACCAAAGGGAAGAAGCCAGCTGAGCACCAGCATTCTCTTCTCTCTCTTCCTGACTGTGAATATAATATGACCCTGCTACCATGATGGCCCACAGCCTCCAACAAGAAGGCAGGGTAACCCCTCTTGTAAGCTGTATTGTTGAGTAGTCTATCACAGTCACAAGATAAGTAAATGCCAGTGTTGACTCCAGTCAGCAGAATCTGTCTTCCATCAACTCCCTCCTTTTTGCATAAGAAACTGGATTTTTATGAAGTGGTGAGCAGACATGAGATGTTCCCTCCTCTCTCTAGCTCTTTCTGGATGCGTTTGTGGGAGGAACTAAGAAAGACTTTTGTGTGTGGACAGCACAAAGAAGAAATGATCACGAAAACATTCAGCTGGTTCATAGTTGATGAGCCCAGTTCCTGGCTGCCTGTAATCCTTCCTCTTTCTCCTCTGGGAAGAGAAGTCCCAACCCCCAACAGCACCATCTCTGCTCTCTGGATCCAGCTTTATGAGGAAATGGAGACTTTAAAGATTTTCCACCTGACACATTGGAGACCCATGTCCCAGAGTGGACCTTTCCTGACACGTCATGTTTATTCTATGAATGGGATCTGTGAAAGGCCTCCCCACCCTCATGCTAGTGGGGGTGGGAGGGGCAGGATTTGAGGCCAGGGCACTGCTAGCATTTGACAGAGATCTGAAGCAGATCTCTAACCCCCAGGGATCAGGCACTAAACATCCTGTAGAGGTAAAACTTAAGGCCCATCACTGTGAAACCCAGGATATTGGCCCTAAGGGGAAAGGGAAGTGAGAAAAAACCCAAGATGCCTCAGGAGCAGTAAATGAGTGAGACAGGCCCTGGCAGAAGACCAACTATTTGAAAGTGACATTTCTCAAAGACTGATGCTTTGTTCATTGAAAACAAAACACAAAAAACTGTGACTGAGTGCTAGGAGCCAAGGATTAAAAAGAAACAGACCAGTCATGGTCCCTGCTCTTCAGTTCATGGAGGATGAGGTGCAGGCTGGTGGGAAAGCCTGGCTGTGAATAGGTGATGTCAGGATGGCCAGCCAAAGGGCGGTAGAGATGAAGGCCAAGCACCCAGAGTGATGCCACGGGAACCTAACTGCTCGCACCTATGTGTGTAACACTCAGCCCTAGGTATACCAGGGCTTTCCTGAATCAGATTCCTATCTTGTTTCAGGGACCACATTTTCAGCTTGTCTCCTTTATAGGGTCTGCATGACAGCATATACCGCATAGCTATAAGAGCCATAAATATTTGTTGAACAGGTGATATGTTGTGTAAGATCAAAAGGAGAGGAGGTTTGTCCTATGAATCAATCCATCTCCACATCCAGCAAGGCAAAAGTGAAGTGAAAACTAGTGCTGTAAGGATGCACGATGCTCTGATTCTTTTTCAGTCCTTAAGTGTCTTTTTATATCATGGGTCATGATCTAAGGGTGTGAAACAAATAAATAGAAAATAACAGATTGATTTAAACAGGGTCTGAGGGCTGGGAAGAGAGTTCAGTTTCTAAAATGCTTAACTGACAAGCAAGAGACCTAGAGTTCCATCCCCAGGACCATTAAAAACAAAATCTTAATGTGGTGGTTCATGCTTGTATTCCTAGCATGAATTTGGGGAGAAGGCGGTGAATACAGGCTGATTTCTAGGGCCCACTGGCCAGCAACAGACCCTGCCTCAAAAATACAAAGGTAGATGACATCTGAGAAACAAAATCTGAGGTTGTCTCTGACCTTCCTATGTGTGCACACACAAGTGCAGTTTCTGCCTCTTCTAAAAACCCTGATCTTCCTTGACAAACAAAGACACTCAGTCATCAAGCTGTTTGCTGGCCCCTCTGCCATGTTAGAGAGAACACAGAGGCAAGGCACAGATCCAGCTTGACAGGGGTTATCTGCACAACTTGTAAAGACAGATGGTAAAAGAAAGAGCAACACCCACACAGCATCTCCTCTGGATCCTGAATGGTCCAAGGCTATATATTGTTCAAATCTTCGAACCCCCACAACAATCCTATAAGGAGCATTGTATATATTATATTCCTCGTGCATAAGGAAATTGAGGCAAACAGAAATTAAGCAACTTACTAAAGACTGAACATCTAGGATGTGAGATTTGAATCTAGACAGTCAGGCCCAAGGGTTCACAACAGGGAACAAGAGGCTTAACCCTGGAAGCCTGCTGTGGCTTGAGTATAAGCTGAAGAACAACACCCTGTCAAGGGCACCACATAAAGACTTGGTTCCCACAGTGCTGATTTTGGAATGTGTTATGAACCTTTAAGAAGCAGACTTTGTCAGGCTTGATGGAAGAACATATTTAGTTCCATCACTCCAGAGATGGAGGCAGATGGATCTCTGTGAGTTTGGGGCTAGCCTGGTCTACACAGTGAGTTCTGGGACAGCCAGGACTATGCAATAAGACTTTGTCTCAAAAAATATTATTACATAATTTATATTTTATTTTTTCAAGTCATTATTTATTTATATATGATCTCAGCTTTTCTTTTTTTCATTTTTTTCTTTGTACTTTAGTATTACTTGTTGAGGTGTAATTTCATGCATCAACAATAACATTGTGTGAGTGTGTGTGGGGTTATTCATGTATGCCTATGCATTAGGAGGCCAGAGGTCAATCTCGGGTATCAAGGAAACAGTTACCTTCTCTTTCATTTAAAAAAATTTGAATTACATGTGTATGTGTGTGGGTTTGTGCTTGTGAATGCATTGCTCTTAGAAGCCAGAAGAGGGCGTCAGACTTCCTAAAGCTGGAGTTGTGCTTGTAAGCCTCCTGGTGTGGGTGCCAGGAACTGAAATGGGAACTCTGGAAAAAGAGTGTATAATCCACATGAAGCTACACTGTAGTGGGACTACATTCTGGTACATTGTAAATATTTGTCTCTCCCACTGGTTTAATAAAAAGCTGATTGGCCAGAGGCAGACAGGAAGTGTGAAAGGGGATGCCAGACTAAGAAAACTCTGGGAACAGGAAGAACAGAGTAGAGATGCCAGAGAGATGCCAGCGAGAAGCCAGTGAGATGCCAGTGAGATGCCAGCGAGATGTCAGAGAGATGCCAGTGAGAAGCCAGTGAGATGCCAGTGAGATGCCAGCGAGATGTCAGAGAGATGCCAGTGAGAAGCCAGTGAGGTGCCAGTGAGAAGCCAGTGAGATGCCAGTGAGATGCCAGAGAGATGCCAGTGAGAAGTCAGTGAGATGCCAGTGAGATGCCAGTGAGGTGCCAGTGAGATGCCAGAGAGATGCCAGTGAGAAGCCAGTGAGGTGCCAGTGAGATGCCAGAGAGATGCCAGCAAGATACTAGTGAGATGCCAGTGTGATGCCAGTGAGATGCTACCAGACACACCAGCAGGCACAGAGGCAAAAAGTCCAGATGCTGCTCTGAGAAAAGTCACCAAGCTGCATGGTTGAACAAGTTAAGAATCATGGGTTAGTTTAAGAGTAAAGAGTTAGCAAGTTATATGCCTGGGCCCTAGGTTAATCAGCATAAAATTAATACAAGCATCTGTGTGTGTCTTTGGAACTTTGGGACTGCTGGTCCAGATCTTGCAGCAAGTCTGGCCCAGAAACTTCTGTATTTCGGTGTCTGCTCTGATGACTCAGGAGCTCCTTGAGATGTACAGACTTTGAGTTTGATTAATTTCAGTGTCTAATTTTTTATTTGCATTTTTATAATAATCTAGCAATGTTAATAAGAAGCCAAATACTTTTATTTGGATTTCTTGTTAATATCTGAATATTTGCTTTGAGATATAGGCAAAGCATTCAAGAGGAAGTCTGAGAGAAAAAAAAATCATATTACATGGTTTGTGTCTGTATTTACTACCAGGAAGACAAACTACAAATGCCCATTTATTACTCTAAGTCCACAGTGGAACACCAGTGATGATAAAGTATGAAGCAATGAAAGAGTTAAATAATTTACTGCAAACAGAGTATGCCAGATTACTTTAAGAAGAGCATTATAGCCTTCCTAGGCCAACAATTTTTCTATGTTTTAAAACACCAACAAATTATGATGGATATGTGGTCACACCATAATTCTCTTTAAGGACTGACTTTATTTCCTTAGTAAATTAGTATAATTGAAGCTGCCAGTAACAAGCATTTACTGGCAATTCATTTACATCCTACAAGGATGAATTAAAAGTTGAATATCAATTTTGCCACTTCATTCAAAATTTTTTGAGAAAGAGGAAATTCTGGGTCTACACTAGAGCACCATTAAAGACACTGCCACATCATTCACATCCTGACACCATGCACATGCTGCTCCAGGATGGAAGAGCAAATCCTTAACTTCTAATAATGCAGCTGGACATAGGTAGGAGACGGCAGTGCCTTCTGGGCACTGACATCTGGAGAAAACTCAACAGTGGGCTTCTTCCCTAGAGATAACAAGTACTCAAAGACTGGCCAACAAACCACGATGGTCCTGGAGGCCACAGTGAAGATTCGAAGTGCCCTGTGAGAACCCACTGGGTCTTTGCTGACACTCTTTCTCATTTACAAACACTTCTTGCAGAAATCACCTTTGACCCAGATTTGAGGAGGACTAAAAATCATATCCAGAACAAAGTTAGAGAAAGGGAGCATCCAGAGAGCATCTTGAGCCGCTACTGAGTGCAGGTGCGTGTGTAGATGCTCACTGGGCAGTTTATGGCCAAGCACCTGAGCAGTCTCAGCTGACAGTCTGAGATGAGACTGCTCTACCTATAATGTCAAAATTTTAAAACAGAAGTGCTAACTTTTAAGAACAAAATCATAATATTAACTTTTCATAAAGTTTCAGATTTATTCCTATATCTCAGGAATTTATTGTAGTGTGGGCTTATGAGATCTTGACTTCAGTTTTTGATGAATCTATCTATCTATCTATATGTCTATCTATCTATCTATCTATCTAATCTATCATCTATCTATCTGCCTACCCCATCCATCCATCCACCCATCCTTCCATTCTTTCCCAACAAAATCATACAAAACTGCAGTTCCTTTCATATCCAATACATACTAATGATTTCTATTCTATTTTATTTTAAGTTGCTCATAATTAATTGTTTTTCTTGGTATGCCAGTGAGTTAATACAGCTGAGGAAAAAAAAATCCTCTGAGGAACAGCTTCTTCAGCAATAAGGCTCAAAGACAGCCAGCCCTGAATTTCAGAGTCCAGTTTCCTGATACCAGTCTGAAGGTCCCCACCTGATGATCTTGCTCTCATTTATATTTAATAATAAACTTAAATAATTATCTGTGTTTGTGGCTTCCCCCCAGTGCCCTACCCACCACTGCTACTTGACAGCTTTAACCAGTGCTTTAGAATCCAGAAATAACTTTTTCTTCCAGGAGACTTCTTTGACTCTACATGACTGGATTAGATCCCCCTCTGTGTACTCAGAATGAATGGATTTCCTTTCTCTAATTCCCAGGTAGCTTATGCGCTGTGCCTTATCTTTGATTCCCTAAGATGTGACGTGTTGGTTTTACTTGGTGGCTACTTGATAACTGTCTCTTGAATAAGCAACTCTTTGTTTAGCTATGTGCATATTCCTGTGAGAGAGAGGCTCTCCTGGCCAGCTGTTCCCCAACAGTATTAGAATGCTGGCTTGTTTATCAAACACACAATTTTGTCAACTGTTGGCAATTGATATTTTGTGATTTGTATTTCTGTGGGTTTAGTTTGCATGAACTGGAGCCAATTAATTTAATCATCAACTGAGAACTGGGGCAGGGGGTGGAATTTGCTTATCTGTCTATCTATCTATCTATCTATCTATCTATCTATCTATCTATCTATCTATGAATCTATATATCTGTAACTCTAAATAGAGCAGGGGGCCTCATTATGAAGCTCTGGATGGTCTGGAACTCCCTACACAGACCATGCTGGCCTTGAACTCACAGAGATCTGCCTCCCATGCCTCTGAAATGCCAGAATTAAAGGCATGCACCACCACACCCAGCTACAGGTTTACTTTTGAGAACAGCAAAGCTAAAAATTTCACCAAGTTAATGTTACCTTCTAGAGCGTTGACAGAAGCCTTCTGATGTCTTTATCTTGCTAAGGACAGGAATACTACTTGAACCCTAAGGCTACATAGAACATAGCTACCGTCCACACCAACATCTGAACTAAAGTAACAGTAAGTATAAAAATGGGTTTTAAAGTAGTCCATATTTTTGCAATATTTGGCATAAAAACTTCACTTTCTAAATTATCATAAATCACCTGGATTTCTATTTTGGGATTTACTTTTACCATTTTGAAGTTTAGTCTTTTTTGATATCAACAATTTCCCCAAACTCCTATTTTTTTTGGGGGGGTGGTATCTCAAACACAAGTGCTTTATAAACACATCTGCTAGCTGTTCAAGGATGGTTGTGGATCTCCCTTGTTTTTTTGGCCTATTGGCCACCAGGCCACAGGGACAAAGGGGGCAGATGCCAGAGTAGCACTTGTATGGCTTTAGAGAGTGAAGGGAAAATATAGGACAGGACAGCAGCTGGGGTATCCCCTAGTAGGTCCATATATAGTAGGTCACACTTAAAATAAGTCAGGCATCCAAACTCAGGGTGCAGCTTCCAAATAAAGGCAAGTAGAGACTAGGAGGCCCTGCTGTAAGCTAGTCTTACATTGTACTCCATGCATCATGGACTGCAACCTTAAGCAGCAGGGCCTTCCAAAAGATGGTCATGGCTGGAACTGAAGTCTACTTGGGCCTATGTAAATAATGTACTAGTAAATAACCTTGAGCTGCCCATTCCCTAGGAGAAGAGCAATGCTCCAAAAGTCTAACCAGGATAGAAAACAAAGAACATTGGCACTTGAGCAAAAGCAGAAAACAGACAGGGTAGCTGGGACAGCAGTAGCACAGACCAGAAGCATCTCAGTGTTTTACACTGTAGTTGACTTCAGGATACATCTCAGCAGATGCTTTAATTGAACCAAGAGAAAAACCGCTAGAGACAGCCATGGGAGAAAGGACAAGAGGCTAAGGGCCGATAAATGAGGAAACCCAACCTTACAAAACTATTTACCCAAAACCTCTAGGCACTGTTACTATATGTTATCAGTTATCACAAGCAGAAAAGGGAGCAGCAAGGATCCAGGGGATGCAAGAGAGAGCTAGAGGCAGACAATGCATTCAGAGATGAGCAGCTGTGGTGGATGTGACATTTTTGTTCGTTTCCTATGGCCATGTTTCACCTTTGGATGTATGTATGCTCTTGTGAAATTGAATAGGAGTTAAGAGAATGTGCCTGGAGGGGAAGTGTGGCTCTCAGTGTCTTCCCAAGAGTAGCAATAAAGCATAGAAGTGCAGATAGTGACTGCAGGCCAGAAATGTTCTTGCTTCAGATGAACAATGCAAAGACAGTTCAGTGGGGGTGGTGTACAGAGAAAGAATATAATCAAACATTATATCTCTAATTATATATTATATTATATATTATATAATTATAATTATATATATACCAGGATGATTTTACACTTCCTTCCAGTTTTTACGAGTTACTTACACTGCTCCTTGGCCATAAATTAACTTGTGGGAGGAAGAGTTCTTGTGGATTTATGGTTCTAGAGGATGATACGATGGCAAGTCCATTATGGTAGGGATACATGGCAGCAGGCATGATGGTGGGATTGGGATTGGAAAGTTGAAAGACCACATCTTCAACAGCAAACATGTGTGGTGATATGTTATATAGTTAATAAAACCAGTCTGGAATATCAGAAAAGAGATCCACTCACAGTCAATCCAGGAGGATCAGAGAATAATAATTTACATCTTTAATCCCAGCATGGGGAAAGACCAGGAAAGACAAGGAGTGGTGACCTATGCCTTAATTGCAGCAGATCCAAGTTTGAGGCCAGCTTGGTTTACAGAGGGAGTTCCAGGCTCCCAGGCAGGCAGTGGTGGTGCCTTGCCTTTAATCCTGTAACTCCAGAGACAGAGATCTTTCTGTGTTTCTGTGAGTTCAAGGCTAACTACATAATAGTAGTAGCCCACACCTTTAATCATAACCTAGATGTGAAACAATAAAGAAGGTATTTAAAGAAGGCATAGGAAACAACAAGGAGAGAGGCTGAGGAAGTTGGAAGATAGTTGGGTGAGATTTGACTGTGGTATTTCCTCTTTTTGGTATTCCAGCCTTTCCCCAATACCTGGCTCTGAGTTTTCTTTAATACAACCAGAATTCATGCTATAAACAGGAAGTGCAGAAAGTGAGCTTTAAGTGAAAGGAGGTGATGACCTCTCAAAGCCCATCCTAGGAGCCTACTTCCTCCAGCAAGATCACATCTCCCACAGCCTTACCAAGTAGTGCCATTCATTGGGGACCAAGTGATGAAATACTTGAGTTTCAGGGTAAGGCCTAGAAACTTCACACATCCACTCATTTCCCCATCTATCTTAGTGTGATTTCTAAAGATGGTTCCTACAATATTGCCCATTCTCCAGTTTCCTCTCACATTTTGCATAATTACAAAGTATAACTGTCCTCCCTTTGAGACTGGGTGGATCTGCATGCCACCTGTCATCAACAAACGTGGAAGAAACAATTCTTTAAGTCAGGCTCTGCAAGGCTGACAATGACTGCTACTGCTGTGTCACCCGAGACACCTGTTAGCTGTTCTGTAAGCAACTTGACACCTGTTAGCTGTTCTGTAAGCAACTTGATTCCTCTGGTGCTGGAGTAGTCATGTTGTGAGGAAACGTCAAGGGAACCATAGAGAGGCAGGAAACAACCTGAGGAGGTCAAATCCCTGTCTCCACACATGAGAACAGAATCACCCAGCTAAGTGGTCCCTAAACTCCCCATCCAGAGAAGGCCGAGAAGAAAAAAACGTGAGGGTAGTGTTGTTATTTTAACAACATTAAATCTGGGGGTGATCAGTTCTGTATTAACAACAAATCAGACAACATTTGGAGCCCTGGATGCTAGCACTCAGGGGAAACCCTATAAACACAACCTCTAACATCCTGTCGCTGGCTTTAGGAACAGGCAGTGGCTGGATGCCAGGAGTACTGGCATAGTCTGCTAGTCAAAGCTTGGCATTCTGAAGAGACTGTTGGCAGGGTTGGCAAGGGAACACTGGTAAAGGGCTTCAGAGTGAGGGGAATGCCATGCACCTGAGCTGAGGAGATGACAGTTGTTACTTAGTAGGGAGGCAGCCAGCAGGACTGTCACCAGAAATCCTGAAGAGACTGGGTTATTGGGCTTGAGGTACCCTGAGCATTCTTTCTGGAAGCTTCCCTAGCTAGACAGGTTACAGGCCTCCTTTCACTAACTGTTTTAAACTGAGAGAGGAAAAACATGATGTAAGGAGCAAATGGATCAGCCTCTCAGGAGAGACAGGAAGAATCCAAACTGCTCCAGAACAATCTGCTGAGCCACATAAGGTCCTGCAGTCTTGGGATATGGTTTACTATAAAGATAGCCTCTATGATAATACTGTAAGACCTCATGACTAAGACCCCTGGAAGATTGTTAGAACAAAAGTTCTTCAAAGAATCAGAGGGGCACTGCCCCACAACAGGACTTCTGGTGGTGTTATGTGTGCATCCCAAACAACTGACAATAAAGCAAGATTAACTGGTATGAGTTTTTTCTAATGCAGGAGATCACAAATGGATGTTCAGGAATCCTATATATTATGTGTGTGTCTGTGTGTTGTATGCCTTAGTATGCAGATTGTGTGTGTACATGTGCATGTGGAAGCTCAATATCCATGTTGTCTATCTTCTTGAGTCACTACTGATCAAATTTTCCTCTTTTAGACAGTCTCTCACTAGGTCTTAAGGTCACTAATCTTGTAGGGGTAGCTGGTAAGCTCCTGTTTCCACTTTCCCAGAACCCAAAAATGCCTCTCTGTTACTGAATTTTTGACCTGGGTGCTAGGGAATCTCAACTTTAGTGCTTATATTTGCATGGCAGGGACTTCATTGAGTAAGACATCTTTCAAGCCCACTAAAACACACTTGGAAAAAACAAACAAGACACCCCCCCCCAACCAGGCTCTCATTGCATAGTCATGACCATCCTGGATCTTACTATGTAGTCATGCCTGGCTTTGAATTCAAGAGATCTGCTTGTCTATGCCTCCCGAGGGTTGGGATAAAAGGTGTGGATAACTATGCTCAGCACATGTTTTTAAAATGATATCGTATTAGTATTAGTTGAAGGGAAAAAGAGGGGACATGTAAACAGGCTTTGGGAACCTAACCTTTACAGATGCTCATGAGCTGAGAAGGATGCATAGATGCAAATATGACCAGCCTCTTATGGAACAAGAAGGAAATCCCTGACATTGGAGCTGAGGGCCATAGAAAACACCCTCAGAAGGCTGAACTGAGCTCTATGAAAGGCCTAGAGACACGGGACTGAGTAGATTGTTCTAGATGTTCTGACCCAAGTGTCTATTGAGTGTCTCAAATTTTCTCCTCTGGCATGGAAGTATCTATTGCAGGTACTAAGTTTGGTTCTGGATTGAGAATACCTATTGATGAGGGGACTGGCATGGAAATCTGCCCTCACTGCTCTCCAGTGACATATGGTATTCAACCTGAAGCATCCATAGAACCCACCTGGATCTGATTAGATCCTGGGCCTTGAGCCTAGGATTTTTACAGGGGGAAAAATTATAGCCCAAAGCAGAGAACCCATTGTATTTAATGTGATTTTCTTTTCATTTTGACATCTAACTCACCAACTCAGGTCTCACTTCCTCTATGAAGCTGACTGTTTCATGACTGAAAAATGAGCTCGCTCAGAGCAGGAAGGAAGCATCCATTTGCCCAGCATGTAGCCAGGATCTTCCATTTACCAGGCCTACATTACATGGTTCATGGAGCTAAAGTGGTGTTGAAAGCTCAGGGACCATTCTCCTCCTCCTGCAAACCCTGGAAAATATGTCTCTCCTTGCTATAGAATTCTTCTAACACTGTCAATCTGGAATGACTCAGAAGCTATTTACTCAAAATAAATCACATATATTCTGGAATGTGGAGTTGGCAGGGCCTTTAGAGGTCCAATAGTTCAACTTTCTCATTTCTCAGATGAGGACATTGAGGTTTTATTGGTCAGAAGGATGATGATAAAGTAGTTATGTGACCTGCCCAAGCTTGTATAATTAATGGCAGAGCCAGAATCGACATTCCTGCTGTCATTCTGTTCTTCCTTCAACAAACTCTCCTTGGAGCCTGCTGTATGGTGTGGTTAGACTCTCTCCTGTTCTGCTTCCCCTGGATTCACTAGATCACACTCAACAGAATCAGGACTTAAGCATTCATATTAGTCCATTGACACGCTCTGATGGGTGGAGATGCTAAAGCCATTGCATTGTCTGAAGTTTGGAGTCTTTGGGCCAATAACTTCAATGTCACCTTGTCACAGATAATTAAGGACTAAGTAACTTAGCCATGGTCCAAATATAAGGGTTTTCTTGCTTACATGGTTTCCTGATCTTCTGTTGTTAGTACTTGTTAATAATCACTACTGACCGGAGCATTTATAAAGAATGAAGGTTTATTAAGCTTATGGTTATGGAGTCAGGGACCATATTTGAGGCTCAATTTCTTGCCAGTGGGCTTTCTGTGTAAACTCAAGGCAATACAGGGTACCGTATGTTCAGAGGAGCACATGCCAGAGACATAACTAAGCTAGCTTGTATGAAAGACCAACTCTCCATATGAATCAATCAATCTATTAATCAGTGAATGAATTGATTTAGTCACATGGTGTCGCACGCAACCTCACCAGCAAGGAAGATGCAACACCTGATCCTTCTCTCTGCAGCTTTATTCAGGCCTTTTGGAAATCTTCTTATCTTTCACTCACTCACTCTCACTCTCACTCTTAGACAACCGCCCCCCCCCGGGGGGGGGAAGCCTGCTCGTGGCTAAATACCCTCTGGGCCTCCAATCCCCATAGGTCCTAGGATGCAGAAGCAAGCCATCATCTTCACCTACAGTCAATAAGGAGTTATTTACTCCCGAGAGCACTCACCATCGGGAAGGCGGAAGGCTGAAACCGGCGCCACCTTTAGGGTGCGGTACAACGCAGCTCTCTACAACAGGGCAGAGCTTCTCACAAAGGAAGCTCCTCTTGACTTTACCCTTCAATGAAAACATTGCTTAGAGAAAAGATTAAATTTTGCAATTATCTTGTGTATGTATGTGGTGTGTGTGTATGTATGTGGTATGTGTGTGTGCATGTGTGGTATGTGTATGTGTGTGGTGTGTGTGTGTATGGTGTGTGAACATGCCACAGTGCACATGGAGGTCAGAAGCCAACTTGTAGCCGTTAGTTCTCTCCTCCATCATGTGGATCCAGGGAACCAAACATAGGTTGTCACACTTGGTGGCAGGTACCTTTACTTACTGAGCCATTTTGCTAGCACTTGATTCTGCCCACTCTTAGCTCAACTCTTAACACTCCACAGTGGGGATTAGATGGTAACATGAGCTTTGTGGGGTCGTTCCAGTGAGACACATGGTCACTTTCTAATCCTGCACACTCTGTTTATTTGAACCTTCCTGTCTGGTCTTCTGACCTGTCCTGGGACTTTCTATTATCATCCCCAGTGATCAGGAAGGTACAGCTCAACCTCTAGCCAGCTTGCAGAGCCATCTTTGGTCTCTCTACACACAGGCTGGTGAGAGGGTAGCATATTCCTCCACACTTGGCATGACAGCAGGAATCATAGACACCAACATGACATCCAGTGGGGGCACAGATCATGGACATCCATATGGTCTTCTTGTCAACACAGACCATGGGCATTAACTTGGCTTGTGGCAGCAACCTGGACCACAGACACCAGCATGACCCAACTTCAGCATGGACCACAGACACCAGCATGGTCTCTGGTGGCAGCATGAATGATGAAGGTCTATCGAGGGAGCTTAATCTGGAAAATGAACCATTCTTCACCTTGGATATTTTGTTGTTGCTTAGAGTCAGGGTGATTATGCACCTTCAGGGGCAGAGCCTATGTGAGCTCCAGGCTGCCGCACACCACTCTGCCAGCTCCATTTCACAAAGACATGCTCCCCCATCCCCTGTAGCTGTGCTCCCCCATCCCCTGCATCTGTGCTCCCCCATCCCCTGCAGCTGTGCTCCTCCATCCCCTGCAGCTCTGCTCCCCATCCCCTGCAGCTGTGCTCCCCATCCTCTGCAGCCATGCTCCCCATCCTCTGCAGCTCTGCTCCCCACCCCC